>CM040245.1:146619439-146819439 GCA_022545495.1 Chrysanthemum lavandulifolium | reverse complement strand
ACTTCTATCTACCGATCCTCATCCTTTTCTTATTCTAATAGGACATCAAGTAATTAGGCTGCCGCTGGTTATGACAGATCCAATTTAAGTTTAAATTAGTTTTAATATATGTTGCGTCGAGGTATAATTGATCGTTTTAATTTTGTATGTTTCATCAACCTTCATAAATTGGTCTTGAGGTTGTCATCTTGAGGCCATCACAGGAGCATGTATGGTCAGCTCCCCTTAGGCGACGACGTCACATATTTGGCTGTGACGCCGTCACGAAGCCTTCTCGTGACGATTTTTTTCGATGTTATCGTTTTCTTCGTTTTCCCGTCCAATCGAGCTCAAAACGCTTCCTTTTCCGGCATTTGCTTCCTAAGCACCTAAAACTCAAATAAAAACGATTTAGGGCAATAAATGATCAAATATATACGAATTTAGAGACTAAATGACTCCTTAAAAACGTGTAACAGTATGCTGCAAATTCAAAATGGTGTTTTGGAAACCCGTCATTCGGTATATTTTCAAAGTTTGTGAACCTTCCAAAATTAGGGACGAGAATTCTTCAAAGTCTCGATATTTTTAGTGTCTACGTAGTTGAGGTATGCGGCCTGCTCTAGCAACTAGTCAAAGTGCTAGATATCATGGATGTCCATATTGCTTAAATAGCATTTCCGTGTATAAGGAAACACTTGTTTTATGTCATAATTTTCATAAAACTACAAAGTATAATTTATAAAGGCAGTTGGATGATTATACCTCTTTGTCAAGCGGTATACAACAAAATCGTTGGTATTAGTTCCTAAGACAATTTGGGTATTTATTTTCGGTACACTTTGGCTTCTATTGTTTTGTTGACGTCATTTTCTTTTAAGTCGTCGATGCTAGTAACTGCCACACTGCTAACAATAACCATCTTGCAGCAAAACATACAATCATTAAGAAACAGTTACTGATTATGTAGGACCTTGTTTTTATCAACTTATATCACGTATAACAACCTTAATACACTAAATATGAAGCACGAATTGGTGACTTGATGTATGTATGTCGTATGAACTAGAGAGAGAGAAAGATGAAAAGAGAACTTGTATTCATAAACAAAACACACACTTACACACTCAAGCACACACCTCAAATGACACATTTGAGGTGTATTTATACTAAAAGTAAAGGAAAATGATTATGAAGCCTAATTATGTGCCTAAAAATGTGCCTAAAACCGTGTGGCATGTTATGATGGTTTATAAAAAAGTGGGTCCTATTGCTGTAGCCATCAGGATGATGCCACATATGGTTAGGCATATCTTTAGCACATGATTTAGGCCTCCCAATCACCACTAAAAGTAAATGCCCTAATGGGCTTGGCCATGGGCCTCGTTTGGACTAGGATGTGAAGCATGATCAAAGGATAGTTGCTATCATGTCCACAAACCTGCTAACAAGTGGATTACTCCTTCTTGACTAAGATAGTTGTTAAAAACAAGATGAAAAGGAGTATGATTTCTCCGAAGTTGACTTTCCCGATTTGTCTCTCAACGACATTGAAGACATGTATATCCTCAAGGTACAAGGAAGGATGTCGGTTTTAGATGCATATCTGGATCAAGTACATCATCAACTCCTCGTTTTCATCCGCAACAAAGTTATCCAAGAACGTGTTGAAGATCTCCAACTCGGGTCGAAAGTTACCAAAACAACTCAACCTCACCGCACCACTTCTACACTTCAATGAAATCAATCAAGAACCTCAAGACAAAATCTTCCATAAACCAAAGTTTGGGTTTGTCTATTGAAGTGAGAATCATCATACCGCTTCATGGCTTTCGATGAAATTCACAAGTTCGTGACGCCACTTTGAAGATGGTTTCGATGGCGGATTGGCTTATCGATTGAATGACATTGAGTTGGGTAAAATTCGTAAGAAGAGATGGAATTCTCATGATCGAGGGATGTTCGTGACGCTCATCAAGAGGATTGATGAAAGGTCGATTCATCGAGATCGATCGCGGCTAGAAAGCTATGGGAGGAAGACCTAGCTTTCGATTCTCGACATACCAACGCCCTCGTAAAGTAGTTGGTCGTGTGTAATCATTTGGTACCGTAAACATTCTTGACTATGATTTTTCATTTGATTGATTTATATATATATATATATATATATATATATATATATATATATATATATATATATATATATATATATACTATGGTTTGTACTCATATAACAAGTGTACACCCCGCACTTGTTAAGAAAGGATCATGTGGTACGCTTTGGCCACAATCTTTATAAAAGGAGCTTCTTTACTTATGAGTAAAATTAATCAAATTTTCAATATTTTCTTAATTTTGCTCAAAAGACCAAGTATTCCTCTCGTGTTTTCCAAAACCTCAAAAGTCAATACTACTTATCGAGGGGAGTATTTGCAAACTTAATTGTTCAATCAAAAGTTCTTTGTGGAAATCTTCCGTAAAACTCGAAATGGTCATATTTTAAATCAATATTTCATCAAAATAACATCAATATGCCATTTTTATGGGAGAAAATATATGTGATTAAAATATATTGGAAAGTAAATGTAATCTCAGTGTGCTAAGACTTAACCCACGAATTGGCGAGCTTTGAAATGTCACAAATCGAAAAGACTTGTCTTAGTAGATCGTACCAATTCGAGAAACTCTTGATAAACATGAACTTTGACAACCTTTTCAAGGTTTGTTCACATGGTAGGGGGTGTTTGCATTTTTGAGGTGTTTGCGATGGTTCCAATCATTGGTCTCTCGATTTCCGTGCCAAAATATTTGATAAGGTTTTAAAAGGTACCATTTTGAGGGTCGTTTAAGTCCTTATTTGATCACTTTTGTATCCGTTATTGCTTAATATCGCCTTTTCACTTTTAGGTCTCTTGAAGGCAAAATGTCGGAATGGCACTTATTTGGACGAAAAGGCGCGAATATATGAAGAAATGGCCAAAGTTAAAATCGAGACACTCACGGCTTGTGAAGTAGAAGCGCGGCGGCAAAGTGTTAATGGCGACGCCGTCCCAAAATTATTGTGACGGCCCGTAACCCAAACTCAGATTTTCAAGTGACGACGCCCGGTTGTGAAAGAGAGGCCGTCGCTACTCGGACGGCCTAGATGCAATCCAGACGACGCCGAAATCAAGAGGACGCGCACACGGACATAAGGTGACGCCGCCGCAAGGTTAACGTGGCCAAGACGAAACCCTAATGACGGCGACACGACGGCGCCACTAAACATAAGGTGACGTCGCGAATTGCAATCTTATATATAGAATCCAATTTTTCTTTGTGTGGAGAGTCTTTGGAGTAAAAACCTAAACCGAACCTAAGGTGTCTTGTACAAGATTTTAGGGTTTTAAACCCTATCTTACATCAAGATAAGTCTTTACTTCATTAATTCAATTATGTCTTTGATTATTTGTGTGTATGCTTGCATGTTCTCCATGTCCGGCTAATTTACTTGTGTGTTTGCTTAGAAGTATGAAACTTAATTATTGAATATTGATTGGTTGTTTCTTATCTTAGTTGATTAATGATCTAGTAATGCGATAGGTCATTCGTTGTGTACTTAATGCTTGATTCATCTTTGTGAACCTTAGAATATAATTACCCGAGTAGTTGTAGGCTAAACCATCCAAAGAGCTTTAGAGTAGGAGTTTATCATCCCTAGTGGGTTTGTAGACAAGACCCTTTGGTAAGTTCAAAGAGTTAGGAGAAACGATACCCTACAACTTTAGACACACAACGCAATTAAGAATAAGACGTGACACTCAACCATCAATAGGAGATAATTAAGGAGTAATACAAACTAAGTGAACACATCTTTAAACTATCATACGACACATTAATTAGACATAGACTCCCACAACCTTAGTTTAGATAATTAGATAATAGTAGAGTAATCGGTGAAATACCAACCCCCAATCCAATACCCGAGATTCAGTACCTTTCCCTTTCATAAAACATAAAAGATAAAAATAATCTTCCTCAACCTTAACCTTAGCGTAGTAACTCCTTACTAGCATTCCTATTCCCAGAGAACGATATCAATACCCGTGGCTTACCCTAATTACTACACTACAACGATTAGGTTCAACGCCTAGGGTGTTATAAAACTTGCTCAAGAAAAGGAAGTTTCCTTGACCTCGAACGACGCGTGTAGCGTTATCAAGTTTTTGGCGCTTGTGGGAATAGAATAGCTAGTTAGTAGTCCACCTCGCTTAGGTTCTTTGCTTGATTCCTATCAAGTAAATTTTTTCTCATTTTTTAGCTTCCTCTTAGTCTATCCCCTTCTTCAGTAACTTTTGTTCGTAACCTCATCACTTTTCATCATGGAAGGTGATAACCAACCACCACTTGATAACCCAACACAAAAATTCAATGTCACTCAAAACCCAACCTAATAACCAACACAACCGTCGAAGCCGCTATGTGAGTAGAAACACCGACCTTCGTGATTTGCGTAAAATATTCGATAGTACAATTAGGGAAGTCATGAGAAAGTAGTCGTCACGCTATAGTTGGCTCTATGATTAGCAATAATTCGAAAATGGCATGATAAACAACAACGTGAATGTGGAAAATAGTGCTTACTTCAATCTTTACCCCACTAAGGAAGAGATTGCGTACCATCAATACATAATCGATAATCCACGATCACCTATCATTAGGATATGCCCAAAGATTAGGAGGGAAATCTCGGAACTTAAAAATCCTTGTATGATCTGGATATAGAGTGTCGACCACGCTTACATAGATACGGAATCCCCATCAATGTAATGTCATCCTTGCCTACAATGACATTATGAATGAGCGACTCAATATTAGGAGAGACCCTAAGTGTCCGGGAGGAGTTTGCAACTTTGTGGGAAGAGTCAAGGACGTGCATGTCTTTATAGGAAATTTCACCGCCTAGTTGATTTTATGGTCCTAGAAGATGTAGGATGCGCCATTGACTATAGTTTATCCCAAGTAGTGATAGGAAACCGTTTGTTGAAACATCTAGAATGAGCCATAATAAGCATGATGGAACGGTTAGGTTCAAGGAAGGAACCGATGAGATCACCTATAGGATGCCTTGAAAACAACCGAGTATGGCCACTTGTCCATTTATGATCGAGACATCAAAGCTTTTGAGGACAAAAGCAAGGAAGATGTTGAAAAGGTTATAAATTCATGTGGGAAAGAAGGAGGCATTATTATAAGGATTGCTTGACTTTAGGGCCTAAGTATAGAGTCGATGAAGATTTTGTCAACATGATAGAATTCTCATTGAGGATGCGTGAGGAAACGAGAGCACCGACTACGAGTCTAGCTACAAGACTCTTAAATAAAGAAAAGTGCTTCGTGGGAGGCAACCCATGCTTAATTGTTTGCTTGTTAGTGTCTTATATCTTTATTAATTGTTTATCCTCATGTTTAAATTTGTAAAAATGCTTTATTTTGTTTTTAACCTCGCCTTAATTGCATATAAAGGTATTTTACATAAGGGATAAGTGTAGGGAGGATTACACACGCTTTCAAAAGAAACGTAAACATGAGAATAACAATTAACTAAAAGATATTTCGTTTGTTTGTTTGAGTCAAATGCTTGTATCGAGTCATAATGGATGTTTTGCGAAATTTTTCCAGATTCTAAAGATGTAAATTTTCCGAATTTTTCCAAAATCGCAGACCGCTTTTTGTCAGATAACTCGACGTCCGAGATTGCAACCCGACCGCCGTGAAGGAGTAAAACATCATATTATTTTTTTCGTTTTCGAGCCACTTATAAATTTTGGAATTTTCTGTGTCTTAATTTTCTTAGAAATTCGTAAACATCCATTCCACAAGCATTATATCCTAGTTTAAATCGAGTCTTATATATATTATTACCGCCGATTTTACGCTGGGTTTCGTTTGTTTTCTTCAAGTGTGTGTTTAATTTATCAAGAAGTTACATAAGATTGGAGGAGCTTTTCACGCATAATTCTTCTTGAAAAGGATTTAACCACCACTTTACACGGATCCTACCGAGCTAATCGTGGAGTATTAGTTTCTTTCGCTTTTGATTACCTTCTTTTATCATAACTTTGATATTTTCGGGAACATTGGGGACAATGTTCGGTTTTAAGTGTAGGAGGAAAATAAACGGAACTTTGAAACTATGCTTATCCTTGACTATTTGCTTTGTCCAATTGCACTTTTGTAATAAACCATGAGAAAATGTCGGTTAGGTAATTTTGGCACCAAATTTAAAATTTTTATGACATATAGGAGTGGGCCATTAGTCTTAACAAAAGCTGCCTCACGGATAGGAAGTTATATGACTAGCACAAAACCCTTTACCACCCAAATTCCACCCAAAATGTGAGGATCGCCTTAGATTAGTAGGAATTAAAGCATTCATCTTCAATGCTTAGAGTGTGAACCTGTAGTATATTAGATTCTAGAACTTGTTTGTGATGCATTCCGAGATCGCAAGTGAGGCTACACTTGTGTAGTTAGGAATAACTAAATGATAAGAGGCATTAGATAACCCTTGTTTGATACTTGTAATATAATTACTTCTTCCACATCGGTTGAGTAATTCCCCACACCCTTTGTGTTGTACTCATCTTTAGTACACGATACCCCTAGTTAACCCCTCGAGCCTATCCTTTTCGCGTTCTCGTGATGTTTCGGTTTTCCGAATATCAATGAAGAGCATTGTTTACACCCCACCCCGAAATATACACCCAAATCGCTTTAGCTTCACCCCTTATGCACTCACTTTTAGTGCAAATATTTGTTATCACCTCAAACCCTTAGTTCAATTATCTAGTTGCTTGCATAAGTTGCTAAGTCGAGTCATATCCTTTGTATACAGCTTTGGGACGATTGGGATTCATGGAAAAGTTAAAGTTTATGAAATGACGGAAGGGAACGTTAAATTCAAATTCCCTTTGTTTGCGTAATAATGTACCCCAAGTGTTTTGATCTTTTCAATTCGGGTCAAATTAGTGTTAGAGTAATAAAACTCAAGTGTAGGGATATGCCCAGAATCCCTAGTATTTTGATGTTACCAGAGAGGATGGTAGAGTAAAAGTGTATGAAAAAAAAAAATCGAAAAAAAAATAGAAAAGAGAAAAGAAAAAAATAGAGTGTGAAAAAAATACTGCTACCATCCTAAATCTATCCTTTAAATTTATGTTTGTTTATTTCACATAGAGTTTTAGAGTGTCGAGTCTGGCTTAGCAACGCCATTCTTCATATGCATTTAACATAGAGATTTTTGACTTGCCACCACTAAAAGTACCTATCCCACCAAACCCTTATTTCCTACCGTAAGCCTAACATTACAACCCTTTAAAAGACCTCTTTGATAGTCTTCCTAGGTGCTTACGCCAAAGCGATGGAGGTTTGATCTATTCTCAAGCCTATGGTAATCTATGTACTAGGACCGGTTAATGAGTGTTTATCTTCCATTTCCTATTTTGTTATATTTCATATATACACCGAGAGAGATGCGAGTATCCAAACACCCCATGTGAGGTGCTAGTATGTAATTTCCGTGTTTGTTATGACTTTTATGGGCCTATATGTGTTGTGGACCGTTTTGAATTAATGATTCATGACCCCTAACTTATAAATTAATTGGCTAAAAGCACATTTGCTTGAGGACAAGCAACAACAAGTGTAGGGATATTTGATAAGGTTTTAAAAGGTACCATTTGAGGGTCGTTTAAGTCCTTATTTGATCACTTTGTATACGTTATTGCTTAATATCGCTCCTTTTCACTTTTTAGGTCTCTTGAAGGCAAAATGCTGGAATGACACTTATTTGGACGAAAAGGCGAATATATGAAGAAAATGGCCAAAGTCAAAATCGAGACACTCACAGTCTTTAGAAGTAGGGCGCGACGCGAGATGTTATCGGCGATCGTCCCAAAATTATTGTGACGGCCCGTAACCCAAACTCAGATTTTCAAGTGACGACGTCCGCCAGTGAAAGAGTAGGCCGTCGCTACTCGGACGGCCTAGATGCAATCCACGACGCCGGTCAAGAGACGGCACGGACATAAGGTGACGCCGCCGCAAGGTTAACGCCAAGACGAAACCCTAATGACGGCGACACGACGCGCCACTAAACATAAGGTGTAGGATATTGATTTCATAAACACATAACAAACAATAATATGGTCGAATTATTTAGAGGTTTTGAGAGAAAGTGGAGCCTTTCAGAGAGAAAGTGAAAGAAAACATAGAAGGTTAGATTAAGATGAATGAGGTCCAACCTCTACCTGGGAGGTAGAGGTATATATAGTTACAAACTAACGCCCTCCTTCGAATCTGGATCGTGCATACAAGGTAAAGACCCGTCCTTCCTCCACTTGTTGCTCTAAACTAAATAACTAACTAATAAAACAAGAATAACGATATGTCTACGAGCTAACTTATGCTAGATTATATTTGGGGTGACCGACTCTTCACTATGGAATTTCTAATTCCTAACAATCTCCCCAAGGAGGTCACCCCATATTTTACATTTCAATCCTAGCATTCTATTTAATCTTCTGCCTTGAGCTCAGACATTAATTCTTCAACATCCGTGATCTTTGTGCTTTTGTAGTGCAACTTCAAAGTTCGCATTGAATTGTACTTTCAAAGGAGGTCTTTGAACCGATCCACATCTTTGATGATCTTCGAGCTTTCTTTGAGATCATCACCACAAGAACTCTCTCGATCACCCTTAGTTGTGTTGCCATCATGTGAAGTTGTGACTTTGGACCGACATGCTCACACTTTTGAATCATGACATCTTTCCATCGAGTAAGGAAGCCTTCACGGGTTCATGATATTTGCAAAGTCAAGCATAAGCATAGTATGAAATATCGAGCCAGTTATGTAGATATGCACCGCCATGATTTCTTCAAATTATGTGGATGTCGCGAGCATGCGGCTTTGATTGACCTCAATTCGATCACCGCAATCGTCTAAATGTACCGCAAACAATGCTAGCAATAAACACATGAAAGTGTCTTTGATCACTACCGAATCGAGGTACACGCCCACGATTCCCGTTGATCAAGATAAATACCGCTCGTGATCGTAGATTCCTAAGAATCTCCTTGACAGGTTTCGCAACTTTCTAGCCGTTTCAAACCGAACGCCTCAAAGAAGACAACACGGAGTGAAATGAACCAACAATCGAGATTCACCGATCGATGAAAATGATTTGAAAACAATCGCGTATTGCTTGAAGAAAGAGTTTAGCAATACGACGAAGGTTTTATGAGAAAGATCAATTTTCAATCAAAATACTTTTGTATTAGAGAATGAGTACACATTCAACGCGCTAGAGAAAAGAAGAGATTCGCACATCTAACTGTTTTTCTAAAAGTATTTTTCAATCATGGATACTTTTGAATTTTGAAAACATAAGTACACATTCGACGTACAGAAAAAGAAGATTTGCACATCGAACGGTTTTTCCAAAAGTATTCGTCAATTCCATTCTCGACCAAGGTTGATTCAAGATCGAATCGCCCCATTGTTTCTATCCGCTTGTCACAAGTTTAATCTACGAGAAGATCTCACATGTCACCCACCAAGAGCTTGTTTGATGTTGGCTCTGAAGGATTTCCATCTTCATCGTGAATACTTTTACATACCACTCGGATGTTCGCAATACCACAAGGATAATGCGTAGGACTCTTAATATATACTTACTTTCCACATTGTGTGAAACAAAGTCTTCATGAATTTAGTGTCCTAACGAGATATTGTGGATGATCTCTTGGCTCTAGACTCAATAGTGCATTTTTGGTTCTCGTGCGGAGACTGTGGGAGAGGTCTCCTTCTTCAATATCAACAATCTCTAAGAGAAAGTCGATAGATAATGTCGGTTCCCGTGAGAGAAACAAGCCCTTTTAAGAGGAACTTGAGCGGTTTGGGAAGTTTAGTGCAGGCGTCACCGGGTCCATGACGCCTTGTCTTCAATACCGTTGTTACCTTAGTAACAACCAAGAGTATATGTATTGAACCCGGTCACCTCTAAGGTTGAATTGATGGAGGGCTATTTTCACCCTTTTTCACATTCAGCTCTTTTCATTCTTCAACCCTTTGGCTTACCGAGACTTCATAACTAGAACCTTGTCGGGTTTTCCAAAGACTAGCTCTGCCTCATCCGCACTCTTCCCATATTCTCTTTTTCTCCTTTTTTCATCATACCTAAGGACTCTACACTATCTAGTGGATTGTCCTCGGTAGATCCCTCCGCTCGGGCGGATCGTGAACTAATACCTAACCTAACCATCCTTATAAAACCATGCATAAAGTAAATTGGTCGGTCTTTTGTACAGCCTATTCTTCCTTAAAACCAATTGAAAATCATTTGAAAACAATCAAGGTACTTGTGATACGAGATCAAAGCATTTTGTACCTTAATAGTTTTGATCATTTAGAAAACCTCCCTCAACATGTGCGTATGATTTAGAAATTGTTCAAGACAAGGAGGCAAGAGGACTTTGAAATATTTTCTTTGATCACAATTTTCATACGAAAAACCATTTGATTTTCATGGTAAAATTCTCCCTCAATATGTGCATAGGATATTTAAAACATTTTATCACATAGAGGCAAGAGTTCTTTTCAAGCACATCCACAATCACAAAATCCATTAAGAAAACCGCTTGAAAACACAATCAAGGTACTTTATAATCTCTTTAAAAACTTTTGTACTGATGGTTTTGTTCCCTCAATATGTGCTTCGAGATTCGAAAGCGCTTAGCACATACGAGAGCAACTGCACAATTGAATCAAAACGATCATCATTTATCAAATTTCATATTAAATCACAAATTCTCCCGATCAAAAATATCAAACCTTTGAGATTTTGGATCCCAAGTGATTTAATTAGGTTTAGAAAACATGGGAGAAAATGTGGCCTTGTTTAAATACTCATATGGTTTTGGATAAATCCTCCTCCTCAACATGTGCATTATGTATTTTGAAATCGTTTGGCACACGGAGGAAGGAGTGCCTTTAAAGGACTAAAACCAATTCCATTTAAAACAGATTTGAGATTTAAAACACGATCTCTACCCGATCAGAATATCAAACCATTTGAGATTTGTGATCCCAACCGATTTAAGTCATTTAGAAAAATTTGGGAAAGACGGCAAGATTTAATTTTGAAAAGGATAGATAAGGACTAGATTTAGACATTAAAGATTGTTAGTGTCGTATGATAGTTTTTAAGAGATCTTTAAGTAAAATAAAACAATTTCACAATCAAACAAGAATGTAAAATTTCATTTTGATGATCTTTGAGTTTTAAAGAAAACCATACCATGACATAACATTAAATCTTTAGATCACCACATTTTAGCGCATAAACGGATTCTTTATGAAGCAATATTGTTTGAAAATAATTTATTCAAAATCACTTTCCCTCAAACCATGACAAGAGTCGATGATTGAGTGACTTAAGTTTTGATAAATGAAGTCCGTGATTTTCAAAATTTAGTCCAATATATTTTCAAAACAATATTTTTCCATTTTCAAAACAATATTTTCAAAGTTTTAGAAAATGGTATCATCACGATTATCCCGCACAAAGATATGTTAGGTGGTTGAGAAGCTCGTTGTTGTTGCCGTAGGGTTTGGAAGAAAACCGTCTGATGCAAAGGAGACTTCTTTTACGCTGCATTTGAATGCCAACCGAGGTCAATTAAGCTATGTTTCTTCATTTGTCGATGAAGAAAACCATCTCACGATGCAAGGAGACCTCTTATGTTGCATTTATGCCAACTCTCCATAAGTCCAATTAAGTTCGCTTCTTCATTTGTCAACCCAAGATATCGTTACCTTTCCTTGCGCATCCAATCATGTTCATTTCAGGATCCGGATCGAACATTCTTATATACCAATATACCGCATATGTTAGTGAACACACATACAAATATATGGTGGTCGACAACACCCAAACAAAGAATCGACTAATAAAAGTCAATCCAACATATCAATCGATTATGTAAGATATGGAATAATGTGTTTCTCAAACTCTAATCATCTAAAACTAGCAATCATATCCTAGGCACATAGTCCTTCAACATAGGTTAACATCATTTTAATTGCATATTAGGCTAATTAAGAAAGCTCGTTAAGATATAGATTTGAAAACATTATCCCCCAATCAATGACTCAATTTGTGAAAAGTTTAAAAGTGTCAAGTCATTGATCGAGTTTGCGATTTAATAAAACTCGAACCGATTGTTGTTAAAGCAACTCATTTACCACCATTTTTTTGAAAACACCAAATATTTTTCTCAAGAATTTTAGACGGAAAACATTTGTGTAGGAACAAAGAATCCTTCGACATACTTTCCTTGTTTTGTTTTTAGGATAAGTGCACGAAATATTTGAAAATCATTTAAGCGTAGCACTTTCCTTCTTTGAAAACGGGTTGCTATCGTAAATAATAGCAAGCCATAGTTTTAGCACGGTTTACCTCAAGTAACCGCAAGCCATTTTTGAAGCTCGGGTTACATCAAATAATCAGAAGCTATTTTTGAAGCTGGTTACAATAAATAATCAGAAGCCATATTTGAGACATGTTTAGAAAAGAATATTTACACCTCCGCCGAACTTCATCTATGGTCCCTGCATTATTGAATGACATTTCTAAGACCGTAGATGTTATCGATACCGTAAGACATGTCTTGAGAAAAGCATATTTTGGAATTTTTCAATTTTCCGATTTTATGGGTTTTTGTTGATTTTACAATTTTCTATTTTGTTTTTGTTGGTTTTATAATTTTGTATTTTGTTTTCTCGATAAATATATACAAGGATAGAGTAGATGATATAGTTGAAGAAGATGATGATACGAGTACCGAGATAAGGATATCGAACAAAGACGTCGTAGAAGATAGAATTGGCCATCTCTAAACTTCCACCACCAAAGCTTTTGAGACTCTTGAATGGACGCCGAATTGAGCTCGCAGAAGTGAGACTTCGTAGCTTCCTCATACCGCCAATCTTCGAATAAAGACCATTTTCCCAAGAAGAAGAATGAAGAGAAACAGCCTCATTTAATGAAGCTCAAGACCAAGAACATGAGAACACCGAGTAACAAGTTAAGACATTGATCGCCTTAGCGGTTATCAAACCGAATAACCGATGAAGACCGATCACATGAACTCAAGTAGCGTCCCCGATGTACACATTACTCTTTAGATTGACCATTGTCTAATGCGGGGAACAATACATCAACATCTTCATTTTACCAAATGCATTCCGCTTATCTTCCATATAACCAATCACCCATAATGTACACAAGTACCCAACCGCAGTAGAGACAACAACATCACACTAACTGGTTGAATCACCGATCTCCCATGCTGGATGTCAACTCTAGAATGATTGATTAAGCATGATCATGTGAATATGTTGTCCGACCGATGTACACACATATCTCCCCGATCGCTATGATCTAATCGTAATCATCATTACATTGTATACATGAAGCACTAACCGAAGCACTTTATCATAAATCATATAGAAGATGTCGATATGCAATATCATCTCATGAACCAAATATTCTTCTCACATTTCTTCTAATCAATCAAGTAACACATACCAAAAGTCTCCAGACCATTTCTCCAATTAGTTGGAATAATACACTAAAGGCTACGAGTTAAACACCGAGTTTTCTACGGTTATGACCATTGTCTTCCCGGATAACTTCAATCGTAGAAGTGTTAAGTTCATCATGTGTACTGCTGTGCTTTTAGATATATGTCTCCTTCCCTGCGGTTTTGATACCTCGATTCAAGAAACATAATATACCCAAAACTCAAATCTTGTGAGAAGAACTCAAATAGCCCAAATAAACTCATGAGAATCAACAGAACGGAAACTCTCTCCGACTATCTTTATCAACCCATATGTAGATAATTTGAAGTGACCACCGATGAAGAATACCCGATATATCAAACTTGAAACCGGGCGAGATTCCACATTTGTATCTTAAGTTTGCACTTAATAATGGAAGAACGGTGTCAGAATTTATGCTTCAAGCAAATTCCTAAGTACTCACTACTCAAGTAAAGTATGAGACATTAACACCTCTTGAGATTATCCACACCGACATATGCGCGACACCGAGTAAAACAAAGTAACTCCTAATAGTGATAGTTAACTGTGTCTTCAACCATCCACCTCGATCGTTGGTAACTAGATAACCCAAGACTTCAACTCAAATTCTTAAGCCCGAGCAAGTTATCAAATAAGAACACGCCTTTGTGAATGTCAACTTCAACCTCAAATAAGTGATAACAGAGTAACTTCAAGTAATCAACTTGTGTCAAATGTCCAACACTTGAATAAACATACACTGGATGAACATTGACCCAATGAATGAACCAGAGCAAATGATTCCTCAACATCAATGCATTCTTCCTCAAGGTATACATGTAGAAGCTGATCTGGAAGATTTACTAAAAATGTCTTCTAGCGGATGAGGAAGTCATTTTTCCATAAAGTTCATGTGGTTGATTTATAGCGTGCACAATGAGAGGAACAATAATCCGTGAAGATTTGGCAAAGGAATACCAAAGAGCGGATCATTATTCATGAACAATAATCCGTGAAGATTTGGCAAAGGAATACCAAAGAGCAGATCATTATTCAAGAGTGCAACCGCAATATCATGATAGTCATTATCAACGCCTTGTGAAGTAACCGGAGATAAGGTTTCTTGAGAGTTCGAGAAGTACTTCTAGATGGTGAAATAGTTGAGTCAGAGAAACCGAGCATGAGCTTCGTAACTGGATGATCAACATTCGTTAGAGGTTGGAAGTACTCATCAAACATATCTTTGAAAACAATGAATCCCAATTATCCTTAGTAATTGAAGCATTAGCGTAGGAGGAGTGTCATCAAAATCAAGCAATGAATCATTGCTAAAGAATATGAACAAGTCTAATTGGGGATTAAATTTTGCTTATCAATCTCCCCAATTAGTGCTCTCCCTAAACCGACGAAGATTTTCAAGTGTTCTTCTCACCGGACAAGAAGTCTTTAGATCATCAAATGCAAGTCGCCTTTAGTCTTCTAATCATGTAGCTTTCAAATGTAGATTAGATCAGACTCGACCTTCTTCAAGATTATCCGAATGGGAAATAGACAGATTAACATCTTCTTCACACCAAAGGCATTCCGCTAACTTGTAAATAGCAAATCCTTAATTAAAGTCCTCCCAATCAAACAAGAATAGAAAGATGTTCATCAAAGAAATCACCAAAGAACTAGAAGCACTTTGTCATTTAATCATACCAAATTGCGTGAAGATGTCAACCCAACGGCTTTAGAAGAAACTACATGTGAAGATGATCCGATAAGAAGAATCTCGCTCTTACATGGGTTAGAGAGCCGTTGACCATATATTCTCAAATATCACCAACCATGCAAAAATTCACACTTTTCTCCCCCTCAAGAATTGCATACAAAGATGCCATTCTTGATTAACCAAGTGATTATCATCCAAATGTATTCTATTCACACTTCTCCCCGCAAAATTAGCACATGATGTCGCCATCTTCATTATATTGAGCAAGAGGAATAAGAGTAATTATCGAGTCCGGTTCACTTGATGATCAAGCGCATGGAAAAAGCATGAAGCATGTTGATGAAGAATGTCGATGAGAATGCTCATAAACATGAAGATGCAATTCTTGATTAACCAAGTGATTATCATCCAAATGTATTCTATTCACACTTCTCCTCGCAAAATTAGCACATGATGTCGCCATCTTCATTATATTGAGCAAGAGGAATAAGAGTAATTATCGAGTCCGGTTCACTTGATGACCCAAGCGCATGGAAAAAGCATGAAGCATGTTGATGAAGAATGTCGATGAGAATGGTCATAAACATGAAGATTTCTTCTTAAGAAGATAAAGCGCACCAAGCGCATAACCTTTCTTTTCTTTGAGGAACGGGCCTCAAGTGTTATCTCGCAGACGCCATAATGATGAAGTACGAGGCCCGAATCGATGCGAGCGTATCGCCATAGCCGATTGAATATCAATGTTGAGTAACTAGAACCCGTGAATTATGAGATATCAACTTTTGTTATCCATACTTTAAGCCACCCATGTATTGAAGGATCAAGTATCTCGCAATCGAGTAAGGACTACCGCACTAATATTACAAACTTGATTGCATATATTATGGTTAGTGACATCGTATCCAAACCCTTTGGGGTTTCACGGTCAACATTGAGAATGCTATTGGTAAACATCTTTCCCGTAGGTATCCACCCAGGTCTAGCATCCTTAAAAATTCTACCGTGATGGTATCCACTTATGGCAAGGTCTAGGATTGTTAGGCATCTTATGCATAGTGAGACTTATCCTTATTCCTAGTTTCCAAAGATTTAGCAGCTTGGTAACCATCTAGTGAGGCTTTTGGTTTTATTTGCTTCATATGCACCGTGGATGACTTAGTGAATCCTAGACTTAATAGTGTTGTACCATTGCATGAGCATTTACATTCTTCGTGATTTTGTGAAACATTTATCATGATTAGCATTAAAGATACATTTCGACACTTTGAGCAAACAAATTTTGTTTGGATTTAGAAATAGATCTAGATTTCTTAGAGTGATCTCGCATGGAATAGCTTTAATCAAACGCAACTACTCTTAGATGTACGCCAATCCCTAGTCTTTAGATTAGTGTTCCTAGGTAATGGTTTAGAACTACTAGCAAAGGCCTTGAAATTTTGAAGAATTCATCATCCTAGGTCTTGCACCTAAAATTCCATCTTTACGATTATGTGCCTTCTTTCTAGCCATTTCAAGATAAGAGTTCTTATACAAGTCATTCATATCAATTTTCCTAGGCAAGTGAGGGCTGTGACCGTTTTGTCAAACTTGTTTCGTGATCAACTCTGGGAGGCAAACCGCTTTTGAAAATTTTGGTCGCTCGATCTAAACGCATTCGGTTGTCTAATAACCGGTTTCCCAAGTTTGATGGTTTTGAAAACTTAGTGTTCACATTATTCCGTTGTTTTTCCTCGAGCTCATTTTTAAAGCAACAATAGCGAAACTCTTTTCCTCAAGATGAGCTTTGAGATCATCAATTTTGCTATCAAAGAGTTTGTTTCATTGACTTAGTTCTAGCTTCTTTGATGAGTCACTTAGTTCTATGTGATTCTTTCTCAAAGACTCATTTTCCTTTAGTAATTTGGCCACACAAATGCCTAATTCATCATTTCTCATTTGAATATCATCAATAGCATTAACATCGTAATTACTTGTAACCAAATTACTTTTCACATGCATACCGTAAATATGTTTCTTCAAATTGTTGATGGTTGATTCTTTGTCTTGAAGTCGAGCTTTCAAAGTGTTCATTTCAAAAGTTCACGGAATTGTGAAGTTCCATTTTTACATGGTTTGTTAATTTGGAAACTTTCTTCTTTACTTTGTATCGCAATTTCAAGTAAAATGCAATGTTTTTCAAGATTTGAGAATTTGTTTGAAAGTTCATCAAAAGCCTTTTATCAACCTTATTGTTTGTTTTGAAACACTTAATCTCGCATCACCTCGCATAAAAGATTTAACAAAGTCATGTTCAAAGATCATGATCGATTGTTTAAGCACTTTAGCGATGCACTATATTGAATGTGAAAGGGTACCTCATTACATGACACCGCCAATTTCGTCTCGATATCCGCATCCACATCATGTGTAACAAGAGTCACCGGACCGGATGTGTCAAGATTATCAATCTCGAGCCTCAGATTCAGTGCCAACCGATCCATCATCCGGTGCTTTACCCGACTCATCATTATATGTTGACTCGACATTCTCGCATTCAAAGAACACCGATTCTTCAATGATACATTACCCAACTTATCACAACTATCTCTCAACCGCACTCGACACTCATTCACGCTTTCATTTTATGTAACTTCTCAATGTACTTCTCCACATTATCCATGAGTTGTATGAATGTCTCAATGAACACGCTAATTTCCATTCCAGTTGTCTCTTGAAAGACATTTCGCCATGTCTTGATCATAATCATGTAAATTCCCATCGATGAATGACCGAAATTGGTTGTGGATCACTTGAAGTGCAAAGATCGAACTAACCTCTTGAACCTTCTCTTTATCAAGTTGTTGTTCCAATTGTTCTAAGTTCAATAGCATCGTTCCGTTAATGTGGATAAGTCTTGACGGAAAAGGGCAATGCATGTTCGCTCCATTCCAATCGGTGTGAGTAACATAAGGTGTGAGTGAAGTTGTTGATAAGATTCAATGCTACTTTCCTTTTGCATGGCATTCGTAGTCCAAGCAGTGCAATTCTTTTCATTGACTCGAGCACGAAGAACTCAAGTCATCATTGATTGATTCCATCATCCGTATTCGATCGTAATAGCTAGTATTCTCATGGTTGTCTACAACATCATACGCTTTGAGTACTTCTAAAATCACCGGGTCAAGAGAGTAGGACATGATGTAGAATGCACGGATTTTACAAGTCTATGATTCAAACCGAGAAATAAAATCTTTCGGATTTTACTAAAATCAAGACCAAACCGTTAAGTAATGACCAATGGAATGTGTTAAGATGATGATGGATCGATACAATGAAAGACGATTGTGTGATAGGGCTTTAGATTGTTTGTAGGAAAAGTCGAAATGTTGATTGGTTGAGATTTGGATTGGTTGATGCACGCTTTTACGGAGAATTTTGGGTCTAAAACTTAAAACCTCAATAACTTCCTTTCGAGGGATTTGGGCTCGAAAAATTCGTTTCACGACATCATGGTGAAACCTCACAATATTCAGCCTGCTCTTGGTCGCTTTGACAGTATTTCACCAAAACGGAGTTACTGATCAAAAGTTATGGCCGCTTGAAGTTTTGACGTAAAGTCAACTTTGGTCAAACTCTTCTTCGAAAATCAACCAAGTCGCTATAACACTTGAACCAAGTCGCTAAGCACCAAGTCGCTAACACCAAGTCGCTAAACAATGAAAGTCGCTAAAGAGCAACTCGCTAAGAACCAAGTCGCTAGGAAAATTTTGACAAAAGTCGCTGTTGTCAAGTCGCTAAGAGCAACTCGCTACACCAAATCGCTAACACCAAGTCGCTACCCAAGTCGCTACCCGTAGTGGAGAATCCACTATGTACTTTTGTCGGCTTGTCTCTAAAGGCAAGTCGCTAGGGTCAACTCGCCACCAAACAACACCACAACTCGCTAATTATTTCTCAAGCAAATCGCTAGCAAGAAAGTTATACCGTGAGCCAAGTCGCTAACTTGAAAGACTTCCAAAACACACTTTTCAATCCATAAACAACCCAACCACGATGATTCAAGCCTTCAAATCACAACCTAAACACTTATGATGATCCTAAACACAAAAGTACAATCAAAATCCAAACTTTAACACTAGAAATCAACCAAATGATGCAAAACCACAAAACTTTCTCAAACTCAAAACCACTTAAAACCACTAGAAACCAAAGATATGTAAGAGATGATCTAACCATGGCTCTTGATACCAATTGTAGGATATTGGATTTCATAAACACATAACAAACAATAATATGGTCGAATTATTTAGAGGTTTTAGAGAGAAAGCGGGAGCCTTTCTAGAGAGAGAAGTGAAAGAAAACATGAAGGTTAGATTAAGATGAATGAAAGGACCAACCCTCTACCTTGGGAGGTAGAAGGTATATATAGTTACAAACTAAACGTCCTCCTTCTGATGTGGATCGTGCATACAAAGGTAAAGACCCGTCCTTCCTCCACGGTGTTGCTTCTAAACTAAATAACTAACTAATAAAACAAAGAATAACGATATGACTACGAGCTAACTTATGCTAGATTATATTTGAAGTGACCGACTCTTCACTATGGAATTTCTAATTCCTAACATAAGGTGACGCCGTCATAATTGTAATCTTATATATAGAATCCGAATTTTTCGCCTTGTGTGGAGAGTCTTTGGAGTAAAAACCTAAACCGAACCTAAGGTGTCTTGTACAAGATTTTAGGGTTTTAAACCCTATCTTACATTAAGATAAGTCTTTACTTCATTAATTCAATTATGTCTTTGATTATTTGTGTGTATTCTTGCATGTTCTCCATGTCCCATTAATTTACTTGTGTGTTTGCTTAGAAGTATGAAACTTAATTATTGAATATTGATTGGTTGTTTCTTATCTTAGTTTATTAATGATCTAGTAATGCGATAGGTCATTCACAGTACTTAATGCTTGATTCATCTTTGTGAACCTTAGAATATAATTACCCGAGTAGTTGTAGGCTAAACCATCCAAAGAGCGCCTTAGAGTAGGAGTTTATCATCCCTAGTGGGTTTGTAGACAAGACCCTTTGGTAAGTTCAAAGAGTTGGGAGAAACGATACCCTACAACTTTAGACACACAACGCAATTAAGAATAAGACGTGACACTCAACCATCAATAGGAGATAATTAAGGAGTAATACAAACTATGAACACATCTTTAAACTATCATACGAGCACACACTAATTAGACATAGACTCCCACAACCTTAGTTTAGATAATTAGATAATAGTAGAGTAATCGTAGAAATACCAACCCCCAAATCCAATACCGAGATTCGTACCTTTCCTTTCATAAAACATAAAAAGATAAAAAATAATCTTCCTCAACCTTAACCTTAGCGTAGTAACTCCTTACTAGCATTCCTATTCCCCAGAGAACGATATCAATACCCGTGGCTTACCCTAATTACTACACTACAACGATTAGGTTCAACGCCTAGGTGTTATAAAACTTTCTCAAGAAAAGGAAGTTTCTTGACCCCAACGACGCGTGTAGCGTTATCAATATTATAAGGTGGGTGCTATGACATAGTTTTTTAGTTTTCCGCTTTTGTTTTACAACTTTTTTACAAGTTTTTTACAAAGTTTTATAACTTTTTACAAGTTTTTTTTGTTTTACAACTATAAATTCAGCTTTTATAAGTTTAAAAAACGAGTCGGAAAATTTTTAGGCTCAGATTCGAGGTTGCAAAGTGAGATTTTATCTCACTTTACCATCCATTCGGTTTCTGTTATCATCATCGCCTCGGAAAATTTTAGGCTCAAACTCGAAGGTTGCAAAGTGAGATTTGATCTCACTTTACCGTCCACTCGTTTCGCATCATCATCGCCTCGGAAAATTTTAAGTCACAACTACACAAAGTCACAAGTTCACAGAACTGCACAAGTCTCACAAGTCCAAAACGCACAAGTCTCACAAGTCTCAAACCGCACAAGTCTCACAAGTCTCAAACCGCATAAAGCTACAACACAAGTCTAATCACAAGTTACAAGTATTCGTGACACAAGCCTCACAAGTTCAACAATATTCACAAGTTACACGCTTTCAACATGAATGTGGTAAGTAGGATTCTAAACCGCAAAGTTCACAAGAAAGCAACTAAGATTTTCAAAGGGGAGTCATGTGTGCACTTCGAGCTTATAATGCCACAAGAAAGCAACAACACCACAACACCAACAAAGAACCAACAAGAAAGCTACAACACAAACTAAAACTAAGGGATAATCTACCTAGGCAAGCACCCATAATCCACTTCCAAAGCAAGGTAAAGCAACAACAAGAAAGCAACAACCAACAACACCAACAAAGACCAACAAGAAAGGGTACAACACAAGTGGTCCACCACAACAAGAAAACACCACAAACAACCATGTATAGTTCACCATTTGACACACAAGAGGTAAGGCTCGGATTATTAGCTCTTTATGAGATATAAACAATCATAGTTATTGAATATGAATGTTGCAAAGTGAGATATAAACTCACTTTACCGCCCATTCATATTTGCCATGCTAAAACTCTTAAGATTTTTTAATAAAATCATCATTGCCTTTTTTAAAACCTATTTGTTCATTTAAAGTTGCAAAGTGATAAACCGCCGCTTAATCAAACAAGTTTCAATAAACATCACCACAAGAAATAATCGTGTGACTCATTTAGTATCACCGCAAAACATCACCACAAAGTCTAATAAGCAACGAAACCAAACTGGTTTTAGATGTAACAAGTTTTTAGATCTAACTAGTTTTTAGATACAACAAGTTTTTAAACCAACCAGATACCAAACATGTTTCTAAACCAAACAGATTCCACCACGTAAATATTTTAAATCTAACAAGTTTTAAGATATAACAAGTTTTAGATACCACCACGTAAATATTTTAAACCAACCTCATATTTTTTCAAGATCAAAATATTCAAGATCTAAAAACGTTTTAGATCTAAAAACTTAAACAACAAAACAGATACCACCAACACAAATACCACCACGTAAATATTTTAAATCTAACAAGTTTTAGATCTAACAAGTTTTTAGATACCACAATGTAAATATTTTAAACCAACCTCATATTTTTTCAAGATCAAAAATATTCAAGATCTAAAACTTAAACAACGAAAACAGATACGACCACAACATCACCACATCTCTAAATTTTTATATGCAACCAACGATCTAACAAGTTTTATAGTTGTTAGATCTCAAGTTTTTAGATCTAAAAGTTTTAGATAATCAACGAAAACCTAACATGTTTTAAACCACCTCATATTTTTTCAAGATCATAAAATATTCAAGATCTAAAACTTTTAGATCTAAAACTTAAACAACCAAAATACCACCACAAAACAGATACCACCACAACAGACATCACTACAACATCACCACATCTCTCTAAAATTTTTATATACAACCAACGATCTAACAAGTTTTATACTTGTTAGATCTCAAGTTTTAGATCTAAAAGTTTTAGATAATCAACGAAACCAAACATGTTTTTAAACCAACATCATATTTTTTCAAGATCATTAAAATATTCAAGATCTAAAACTTTTTAGATCTAAAAACTTAAACAACGAAACAGATACCAACAAAAATGATACCACCACAACAGACACGACCACAACATCACCACAGATAAACATCACCACAATGATAAACATCACCACCACAAGATTATTACCAACGATCTAAAAGTTTTAGATCTAGATCTAAAACTTTTCGAGATCTATCAACTCATGTAGAGAGAGAGAGAGAAACGAGGATGTAGAGATGAAAGATTATTACGCTGTGGAGGATACCGAGAGAGAAACATATATCAACTCGTAAAACGCTGTACACCTCAACACCACAACTAACGAACGCAGAACACTCACCTCAACCACACACGTATTAACTCTTTTATAAAATAAAAGTTAAGTCTTTTATAAATAAAAGTATATAATTTGTAATAAAAGTAATTAGTTTTAAAATAAAAGTATTATAATTTGTATTGTTGTAGTTTTATAAAAGTTTGTAAAAAAATGTAACAATAAATAAAGTTGTTAAAATGTACAAAGTTGTATTTTTATAAAAGTTGTTAAAAATGTATACAAATGTCATTAAAAATGGTTTTATAAAAGTTGTAGTTTTATAAATAAGTAGTGCAACTTCAAAGTCTGCATGATTTGTACTTTAAGTGGAGGTCATTAATGATCCATGAGATAATAATTAGGAGCCATATTTTGAGATCATCACTATCATCAATCTACGAGACATCCTTTGTGGTGTTGGTATTATGTGAAGTTGTGACTTTAGAACCGACATGCTCACATTTTGGATCATGATATCTTCTCATCGTAGTAATGCGGAGTATTTGTTGAATCATGATATTGGCGGCAGCGCAGCGAGAGCATGGAGTGAAAATATCGAGACATTGACGCACTAATCATGATTTCTTTTGAGATGAATGTGATGAGTGAGCATGCGGCTATGGATGAGACCGCTTCATTCGATCACCGCAAACGTCGGGTGTACCGCATACACAACGACAATAAATCGCACGAAAGTGTCTTTGATCACTTTCGTTGAATTGAGGTACACGCCCACGGTTCCCGTTGATCGATTACAAGTACCGCTGTGATCGGTATAATTCGAAGAATTTCCTTGACGGGGTTTCGCATTTGTTCTAGTGTTCTCAAACCGAGCGTCTCAAAGACGACAACACGAATTGAGTGAACCGGTAATTTTAAGTCCACCGATTGATGAAAAGAGATTTGAAAAACAATCGTGTATTGCTCAATAGAAATTGTTTTTGCAATACAACGAAGGTTTTATTGAAAATCAATTATCAATCATAAAAACACCTTTGGTTTGAAAAATGAGTACACGGTCGATGTGCTAAAGAAAGAGTTTTTAAGCACAACGACCGGTTTTCAAAGGTATCGTCAATCCATAACTCGAACCGGGATTGATTCATTAGATTGAATCGCCCCATTGTTTACATTCGGTTGTCACATGGTTGATCAATATAATAGATCTCACATGCCACCTACCAGAGCTTGTTTGATGTTGGCTCGAAGGCTTTCCATCTTCATTGTGAATATGTAAACACATCACTCGGATATTACGGCAATACCACAAGGATAATCGTGGGACTCAAGATATAATCTCTCTTTCCACATTGTGTGAAAGAGTCTTCATTGAAAGTGTCCTAATGAGATTTATTGATGATCTCGTGGCTCTAGACTCAATTTGTGCATATTTGGATCCCGTCGGGAGACTAGGGAGAGGTCTCCTTCTTCTATATCAACAATCTCTAATAGAAAGTCGATAGATAATGTCGGTTCCCGTGAGAATGAAACAAGCCCTTTTAAGAGGAACTTGAGTGGTTTGGAAAGTTGAAGTGCGATGCGTCATCTGGGTCCATGACGTCTTGTCTTCAATACCGATGTTACCATCGAGAGCATATGAATTGAACCCGTTTACGCTAAGGTTGAATAAATGGAGGCTATTTGTTTTCACCCTTTTCTCATTCAATTCTTTTTAATTCTTCAACCCTTGATTGCTTACGAGACTTCATAGCTAGAACCTTGTTGGGTTTATTCGAAGACTAGCTCGGTCTCGATGCGCACTCTTCCCATATCTCACTTTTCTCCTTTTATCATCATACCTAGGGACTTCTACACTAACTAGTGGATTGTCCTGGGTAGATCCCTCGATTACGGCGGATCATGGGAACACATACCTAACCTTATCATCCTTATATCACCGTACATAAAGTAAAGTTGGTCGGTCTATTTGGTATTGTTCATACGCCATTGGAACCAATTGAAAACCATTTGAAAATCAATTCGGATACTTGTGATATATTATCAAAGCATTTTGTACCGAATTGTTTTGATATTTTAGAACGAGAACTCCCCTCAACATGTGCATCAAGTATTTGAAAAAGTTTTGCACGGAGGCAAGAGAAAGAATTAACTTCTTTGATTACCATTTTCTAAAGATATCAACATCACTTCCCACATCAAATCAAGTAGGTATAGCATTTAGGAAGGATGAGGTTTCCATGAATTTGCTCCCCTCAATATGTGCCTCGAGGTTTGAAAAGAGTTTGCACATACTAGAGGAACCCTTTATCATCAAAGGATTAGAAGCCATATGATCAAGGTACCTTAAACACATTTAAAGTTGAATTTGCAAAGATTTAAGTGTTGAGTACCTGATGACTTGAATTTGCAAAGAGAGTTCTCCCCTTAATATATGCTTGAGATTAGAAAATTGTTTAGCACATATAAGAGAAGTTTGCACACAAATTGGTCATCTTATCTTTTAACATCTTTCATATTTATATCACATTTTCTCCCCGATAAAAATCTTAAATCCTTTGAGATTTTGGATCTCAAGTGATTTAAATATGTATGAAGTAAAATATTTGTAGGAGAAAAATGTGTCCGATTTTATATGATCAAAATGGACAACACGAGATGTTTCCCTTTTACAAGGGAAACCACAAGACAAATCCTAAGCTATTACATGTATTACAGTTGTTCATATTTATTACACCACATATTACACATAGTTAAAAACACACCATAAGCGGTATCGAAGAAGTCTTCATTCGGTCCTCGAAGAAGTTTGTAGTGACCATCACGAAGCCTTCCACCAACAAAACTTTCAAGGTGCGGAAGATCCTTCGTGTCTTGAGTCTTCGCTCGATTACTGCAATGAAATGTTCACATCTCTTCACGTCATCATCGGTCCAAAAATAGTTTTAACCCAAGATTTCATATCAAGTTTGGCTTCTTTCACTCACGTGTCAAGTTCTTCTTTGACCAATTTGAGCGTACCATCACTAAACTTGTAGAGTTCACATAGACGATAATCATACGAGATCCATATCATCGGGTGAAGATGAGCGGCTCTAGGGGTGTCAAGGACTTTGTATTCTCGATGAAATTCATGCCCAGTTGCATTCCATTGAGGACTTGTAAGGTTGATCCCGGTTTGGTAGCTTTCAATGCCAAGTCGAAAGTCCTCAACTCGTTTTCGAATGACTAAGCCCCGATCCAAAGAGTGACCGCTGAGAGGGCCTTTTTCTCACGGACGGTAAATGCTCAAGGTGTCCTTGAAGATTTAAGAGATAGAGATCTTGAAATCATTTGGCGAGAAGATGTTTGAAGTCGTTCTCTTCCACAAGATACACTTTGAAGTCGACTCTTTTAAGGACAATCTTCTTCAAGTACTCATATCCATAGATAGGGAAGATCTCTACACTAACAACACTTAAGATTTGCGCCTTTGATCGACATCATTGCGTCTTTTATCGGCACCATGTCTTTCGATGTAGAACTTCTTCTTTTTGAACCACCAAAGTGAAATACCATAAAGCGGCAATATCATATTTTTGTTCTTGACAACCCCAATTGATCGGGAACCATCCGCTCAAGCCCCTAATCGAGTAGGTTGCGACTTTCATCTTTGATATTGATAGAGCAGCCTTCTTTCAACAGAGCGAGCACACGATAGTCCAAGTCGTGATTGAAGAAGAATTCAAATGAATGGTTATCGACCGTGTTCACCACCAAGAGGAAGAGATTTGTTGACATTGAAGCGGTCGATTTGGTCACCGACTTGGTCATTCAAAGATCTTATGGCATTCTTCCATCCGATATTGAAGATGATTTGCATCGAAATGGAAGACTTTGACAATTTCGTAAGCTTGTCCTTCAGATCTCTTGGAGTTATGGATGAGATACTCTTCCGCTCACAAAACCATCTAATAAAACTTCCCATATCACGGTGTAGTGCGTAAGAGAGTCTTCACCGGAACTTCATAATTATTGGTGATAATCGATGCCCAATTGTTGTCGGGAATCATAGAGTCGACTGGGATGGTCCATGTGGGTTACGGAGAAGGAGGTCTATCTTCCACAATGCGACTTTGAATTGTGTCTCTTGAAGGTGCTA
Organism: Chrysanthemum lavandulifolium; assembly: GCA_022545495.1. NCBI lineage: Eukaryota > Viridiplantae > Streptophyta > Magnoliopsida > Asterales > Asteraceae > Chrysanthemum > Chrysanthemum lavandulifolium. The sequence continues at coordinate 146,792,134 of CM040245.1, read as the reverse complement.
CCGGATGTGCTAGTGCGATTCCGTACCATGTAAGTATCAAACCAATCTTCGATGGCTTAGGAATATGCTTCGTCGATGCATCATCTTCATCCAGTTACGAGTCACCATGACTTGAGACTCTTCGTGAACCATTTGATCATCGTGAATTGAGGTGGATGTGGACATGAACCTTGAATCAACCGTCGTCCAGGCAGATTTCTTCTTAGTACTGCTCTTTTGTAGGACCGATTGATTAGAAGGTTTTGGCGGTGATGATGGTGGTTGTGATGGAGGTGTGTTGGTTGTTGTAGAGGGATTACCAGCTCCAGAAGTTCCAGCGCCCCCCGTTGGTGGTGGGGGTGGAGGAGGATCTTTGCGATCCTTCATCAATGCTTCCATCACAATTGTTCTCCTTTTCTTTCTAGCTTCTTTTTCCCCGACGTCCATCTTAAACTGCTCATAATTTTCGAAGTTAATGGATTCTTCAAGTGCCTCATAGAGTTTCTTGTGAACCTCATGCTTGTCCTCTTCAGCCTCATACATCCTTTCAAACAGAGCTGCTCTCATATCGGTGATAGGGAGGTCCTTGAAACGCCTAAGTGGAGCCTCCATAGCCCATTCCACAAAGATCCTTGACTTCTCCTTCAATAGCGGCAGAACCCCTTCATTGAAGTTGAGGTGCTCCAATCTATAGACACGATCCACCGGAGAATCAACAAATTTAGGAAGTTGCCTTTCCGCAGCTTCTATCCTTTTATGGCTTTATCCAGTTTGATCGAGGTGAGAATGCATGGAGGGAAGCTGGTGGAGCCACCTCATCCGCTATTGTAATGACGAGTTCGGGGTTGGTGGCGATGTTGGTGGTGTTTATGCAGCTTGATTGAGTAGGTAAGGGAGGTGGAAGTGCGGTTGATAGTGAGGATGCCGACATTGGAGGAATAGTTGACGTATCTTCTTTGAATCTTGACGGTATACATGGATTGTGCAAAGATATCAAGGATTTGTCATTAATGAATTGATCACCAAAAGAAAATCGCATCAAGATTCTTAAGTGACGATAGAGAGTTAGTAGACAGATTTGGTTCATCCATCTTCAATGTCTCATCAGATCTAGTCTCAGGGTTCTCCTACGAGTCTTTTTGTAACATAGCGTCAACATTCAAGCCAGATTGAGTCTCACTAAGTGTAGGAGTTTCCTTAAACGTGTCAGGCACTTTGTCCACTCGAGATTGTTCTTTTGCATGAGATGATTATGTTCTTCTCTTCAGCTCATATTGATTTGTGGTGCTTGATGGAGATGATGAGATAGTTAACAGCATGTGAGCAGCTTGTTCAGTTTCAACACTTGCCACCCCTTTACCCTTGTCATGTGTAATTGGGGTTGTTTGTCGAGGTAGTTGAACGGGTTCTCTTAACACAATTCCACCTACTGGAGCTTTCACATTCTGACTTTCTAGGCTTCGCTGAATTCCAAGTTGCAGATCAGCATCATCTTCATCAGTTAACTTGGTAACATTCCTTGGTGTCTCAGTGTTCTCACCAATTTCCTTTTCCACTTTCTTCCTTTTTACTTTCTGCTTCTTGGATGCGGTGTCTGACTGTTGTGACCTTTCAAGTCTCTTTTTAGGAAGAGAGGCATAGGATGCTTGTGAGGCTGACTTGGTCATGGGAGCATTTGGTTGTAGAGGAGAGGGTGTGACATCAGCAGAGAGTTTGGTTGCTCTTTTCTTGTATTGCTTGAAGTAGTCCTTCTTCTTGATATCTTCTGTGAGAAGACAGTCAGGAATTGGCAATCCAAATATTTCATTGACCACACCTCTAGGAACATATTTCAGGTTTCCCAAGACATATTCATCTTCTGCATTATGTAGAGTTGATTCACCCTAGGATTGAATTTGTGAGTTTGTTGTAAATCTTGGATAACAAGCTTAGAGAATCGATCTTTGGGAATTACAAGCTTGTTCTCATTTCTTTCGGCCTTGAGCTTTGTTCGAAATTGATTACATCGGATATGAATGTGTTCATTGATAACGAAAATTCTTCCCAAATACGATCTGATCACATCAACCCTATTAACGATTCCCCATAGGATTTGCAAGATAGGGATTCTCACTTATCGAATCACGATGTTTTGCCGATAAGCACAAGTTAAAATTGTTGTAATGGCTCTGTGGTTGATACATGTGTCCGATGATGATGTCGGATGCTCTTGAGATCTTGCTCGATAACCCAATCCAATTAGAAAGACAATCGGATCGTCGGCACGGTGGAGATTCGAGCGAAAGTCGTGGTTACATGGGGTGATTCCAAGAGCCTTGCTCGAATATCGAGAATCAATTGTGAACTCCATATCATCCGGTTTGCGGAGTATTGTCTTGTGATTTTGTTCCATTGAATGGTGTTCGAAATTGTTGAATGTAAATGGTCGAATTGAGCATTGCTTGGTAATTGCTCAAGAAGTTTGTGTTTTGAGGATGTCAATAGAAACTTTGAGTATCGGATTTTGTTGAAGCCTTTGTAGGTCCACATATGCATTGCTTTTCCAATAACGCCCATTGACTCACAGGAAGGATTTCTTCGTCGAGAGAACTTTGGATGATGCCGAAGGGGTAATGCTCTTTTCTCGATTGAACTTGCCATTGATGTTACGGTAATCATACAATCATGATAATGAATAGGAACAGTTAGATGATAAATGATAAGTGAGACAACATTGAGAGCACCCTTGTGACATAGAAGTAGTAACTCGGAAGAGTCCCCAAAACACATCTGAGAGAAAGATTGAGTGGCATAGATTTCAAATATATGACAACTTTCAAATATATGACAACTTTCATAATTGAGATATATCAATGAAGTATAAACTTACAGATAAATAATCACATGACGAGCTTATAAGGGATTAATAGGCAAAAGAGTGCATTTCAAAGTGATCATGACATGAGCCAAGATACACATGTAGAAGTGATATAACAAATATGTATGAGGCAAAAAGTAACATTTGGCGGTCGTGAGAGAAACCAAGTACCTTTTGCCTAAACAGAGATGTCATAACAGATTACATAGAGTACGTTGACTCAACAAGTCGAATTAGGAGATCCTAAGTATTGTGAGAATGAGATCAATTTTTGCACTAAACCTCTTGTACATTTTAATAACCCTCGATCCTAAGACTAATTCTCAACATGAAAGTGAACAATGTTGCTAACTTGTAAAGACAAGTCGCCATCACTAGAGCCACAGACAAGTCGCCAATAGTTTAGCTCTCTAAGTCGCTATGCTAATTCGCTAACTTGTAAAGACAAGTCGCTGACTACTAACTCGCTAACCAAGTCGCTAGAATAAAATAAACTTATTCGCTACCGAAACATAGACGCTAATATGAGCGCTAACTCGCCATGAAGAACACTCAAACTAAGTCGCTACCAAGAAAGAGTTAAATCGCCAGCAAGAACACTCCTAACATAAACCCAACAGTCCAATCCGCTTAACCATACATCATCAGATCACGGAGTTAAATTATCAAGCAATCAATGTATTCCAAACAATTTAAACACGTTCAATCATTATAATAGCAACACAAACACGATTACATGACAAATCGAACCTAGGTGGGAGTCAAATATTCACAAATCACGAGCTCGAAAGGATCTGGAAATAAGGACAAGTTAGAAGCTTAACACAAATGCTTAAGAGAACCAAGATAAGAGGGAATCGAGGCAAACCTCTTGCTAAGTCGCTAGGATGAGCAAAATGACGAAGAGAAGAAAAGCGAGAGAGAAACAAACTTGTTTGGGAAAAAAATGGTAACTCGCTAAGTGGTAATTCGCTAGGGTATACAAACAATCTTAAGCGAAGATGACACAATTGGTCCTTGTGGTTTTATCATGAGGTGAGGTAAGTCGCTAGTGCAACATAACTTTCACTATATGACAAGTTTGGTCCCTATGGTATTGATGAGCAGTGGTAAGTCGCTAACACGGATTATAGACAAAGTCTCTAGCATTGATTATCACACCGATCACCATGAATCAATTAAACATTTAGACACATAAGCATTTAAAGCAAAGTTAGGCACTTAATACGAAGGCACACAAGGAAAATCACATGAGCAAGATACAACCACAACCTATAACGAGAGAAACCCCATAACCGGATATTACAAAAGCATAACCAAGTTAGTCACACTGGCGTGAAACAACCACAACATACAAATAAGCAAACATCATAACCAAGTACGAAGCCAATGGCATATAAAACTAATCTCCCTCAATCAATGTCATTAAAGATCATTGATTGATATTAACAATCCTATTAAAAACCAAGAATATATCATTTGTTCGAACTTCATCTATGATCCGTGCCATTATTGAATGACATTTCTAGGACCGTAGATGTTATCGATAACAAGGAATATATTCTTTATTAGTTGAGGAAAATGATAAAATTTTGAATATAAAGAAATGACATAAAATTGTGTAAAATTTTAAAATTGGTGTAAAATAAAATATTTTAAAATTGTGTAAATTTTTTTTTTTTTTTTTTACACAAATATATAAAAGAGCGAGTCGATTCAAGATGAATAGGAGTCAAAGTAAGAAGTACATCAACTCGGCAAGCTATAGCTCCGAATGAGCTATGTTCATATCTCGAGGGAACCAAGTCATGAAGTTCCCGATTGAGTTGAGCATTGTACTGAAAAGACCGAGAGCACATTGTACTTGAGGCACATGTAGACTTGTACATAGAAGGGTTAGTGACATGTTTAGTCTCACATTTGGTTGCATCACAAGATAATCCAGACGTATCATTAATGGGGATCCTATTAGGTTCTACATTCTTGAAAAGTTTACCCAGGAATCCACTGAGGCATGATCTAGGAATGTAAGTTCGTTTAAGTCCTGTAAACTTAAATAATCGCGGTGGGAATCCATTTGAAACCACGATTAGTTGAGCTAAGTGAGTGCACAGACCTTGTTTTGACTATTTGTCCCATTGTGATCGAGAATTTCTTTGGGGATTGATCCGTCGATGATGTTTTGCATGAGACCTAGTTAAACTTATTGCGATTCGATCATGAGTGTTGACCATTAGTCCTATTTTTGAGATTCATCATATCCGAACTAGGCAATGAAGTGACTAGTTTTGACAAAATGCAGACTTATTATCAACTTGGGATGTAAGCTTAGATTTCAATGGTTTAGCTCTTTCGCACCTAAAGGCATTAGGTTGTTTAATAGCTGCGTTTCAAATGATTACGAACATTTGACTTTCCCAAAGTTGAAGGTTTTGCAAACTTAGTGTTCATCCTATTTCCGACATACTTCTGAGCTCATTTTTAGGGCAACAATATTGAAGCTCTTATCCCGAATTTGTGCTTTGAGGTCATCAATATCTTTCATCAAGAGGTCGATTGATTGACTAACTTAGAGTTTGTTTCCTCAAGGTTCTTTCTTAAATGCTCATTTCTCTTAGAAGGTTGGACACACATAGAGCTAGTTCGAATTTCTAGATTCTAGTGCATCACTCATCTCATGATGGTCATATTTACGGGCTTCGAAGAAGTGATTTGATTGCCTATGGTCGAATCTTTGTCCGAATCGGGATTTTAATTGATTAATTTCAAAAATTCTTTAAATTCGAAGTTCTGATTAGTACACGGTTTTTTACATAAAACATTTCATCCTTTTGTTGTATTTCAATTTGCAATGAGATATAGTGTTTTCAAGAATTGAAAATTTGTTTGAAAGCTCATCATATACCCTTTTTCAATCATGTTACTTGCATTAGATTCGAGCAAAACAAAGACCGATTCCACATTGTTATGTTCGGAGTAAGAGTCATGTACCTTTTATGAGAACTTGTGTGATCGGATAAGTGTACCTTATTGATTGATACCTTTTCGACTCGAGATTTTGAGATCGGTCGTTTTCTCTTCATCCTTTTCCATCACAACCGAGATTACGCAATCGTGTCTTCTGCTGGTTCAACTGGAATGAAGCATGACACGTCATCATTGCTCCATGGACACTCTTGGCACTCATTCAATTCCTTGACTTGTTATTCTCTTTAGCGACTTCCTTGATGTATGTTTCCATATTACTCATAAGTTGAATAAATGAGTTTCGAACTCATGAATTTCCATTCCCGCTTCTTGAAAGACATTCCGGTCATGATATTATCAAAATCGAGGAGTATTCTTCCGGGTAAGTGGTGAAATTGGTTGAAGATGGTTTGGAGAGCAACACGAGAATCATCACTGAGAGCTTTTCTTTGGTAATTTGAAACCTCGATCGTTCTAAGTTAAGCAAAACAGTTCTTGTTAAAGTGGGAAAATCGACGAAGGATGGCACAACTTGTTCGATCCATGGTTGTAGATAAGAGTAATTTGAGAAGTCGATCGAGATGTTGAAGCGGCTCACAAGTGCATTCCATATTCTTAGCATCGCTTTGCGACATTAAGTGTGACTTATTTGAGTTGTTTTGATTAATCGATCTTTGAATCATTAAGTGTATGGCATTCGATAAGCATTACATTTCACTATTCTGTTTGTGTCATAGAGCAAGTACTTTGGTGATTAGAGGATCCGTGATGACAGACATTGTGTTATTATGAATTACTCCCCAAGTCTCTAGAGATTTAGAACCAACTCGCTACCAACTAAATGGCAATAATCCCAAGTCGTTAGATCAACATCCAAGTCGCTAACAGGTAATGCACCAAGTCGCTAACACATAATTCGCTACACCACTAAGTCGCTAGAGTCCCAAGTCGCTAGACAAATGCAAGTCGCTAAGTAGTAACTCGCTAAGACTCAAGTCGCTAGCAAAATTTTGGCGAGAATTAAGCCACTTAAATCGCTAAAGATACAAGTCGCTAAAGAGCAACTCGCATGCACCAAGTCGCTACCACTAAGTCATTACCCGTGGTGGAGAATCCACTACTTGTATCAGAATCGCTAGATCTAACTCGCTAAGTCTAAGACCACTGCGCTACAAATATGTAAAGCAAGTCGCTACGAAGAAAGTAATCCGTGAGCTAAGTCGCTAGCAAGAAAAAACCATATAAACATCACTTTTCAATCCAAAAACAACCCAACCAAGATGATTCAAGCTTACCAAATGAAAACCTAAACACTTGTGATGATTCTAAACATAAAAGTACTAACAAAAATCAAACTTTAACACAAGAAATCAACCAAATGATGCAAAAACCACTAAACTTTTTCAAACTCAAAAACCACCTAAAAACCACTAGAAATCCAAAGATGTGCAAGATATGATCTAACCATGGCTCTTGATACCAATTGTAAGATATTGGATTTCACATACACATCACAACATTAACACAATGAGCACATAGATGGTTTTAGAGAGAGAAAGAGTGGGACATTCTAGTAAGAGAAACTTGTAGAATATTAGATTACCAAAGAACATCCAACCCTCTACCTTGCAAGGTAGAGGGTATTTATAGGTTACAAACTAAGCGACCTCACGGCGGCACATGGATCGTGGATACGGTGGGTAAAGACCCGTCCTTTCTCCACGGTGTTGCACTAAACTATTTTACGCTCTTGACTAACTAAATAACTACATAAATAAGTAACTAACGATAAGTCTACGAGCTAACTTATGCTAGATAATAGTTGGGGTGACCGACTCTTCAATACTGGAATTTTCTAATTCCTAACAATTACCCCAGGGTAAATGACCACACTAATGAGCTAGAGGAAATATTTTTTGTTCACCCGACGTCATATGCCCTGTGGACAACATTCCCGGAAATCATGTTGATGGACTCCACATACAACATCACGTTGTTTAAACTGCCATTCTTTACAATTGTTGGAGTTACTTCAACAAACAGAACATTCTCAATGGCGTTTAGCTTTTTGAACTGTGAAAAAGAGCTAAATTTCAAATGGGTGTTGGAATGTGTTAAGTTGGTGATAGAAGAACAATATTACCCATGGTTATCGCCACCAAGAGATTTAGCGTTTCTTGGGGCATGCGAGGCGTAATTCCCAAACGCTAACAGATTACTCTGTCGATGGCATATCAATCAAAATGTGCTCAAGCATTGCGCACAAAAATTAGCTACGGAAGAAGAGTATGAGTCCGTTAGATGGACATGGGATTTGATGGTTAAAGCTCGGGCCGAAGATGTGTTCACGCACTATTATCATCACCTACAGTTTATTGGTCCAAAAACAGGGTACTTACCCATTAATACATTTTTTTTATTATTTAATAAATAACTACTCGAATTGTTTACTCACTTTATTAATTCATTGTTTTATCGGATGTTTTAGGGTATTTTAATAATCTGTTGCAACATTACGACCGCATGTTTGTGTCGTACATTACCGATCAATATCGCAGACTTCGGCGACAACAACATGTAGAGTTGAAGGTCAACACGCGTTGTTGAAGTTATACTGGGCTCCACATGTCCGGCTTAGACACGTTGTTGTGTTCGGTCGACAAGATTATAGTCGCAAGAAGAAACCGATACGAGACTCTTCGAATACAAGCAAAATCAAGAAACGCATTCGTGTAGTGGCACACTATTTAACGAATTGCGGTATAATGTTTCAAGAGATGCTTTACTACTCATACTCGCAGAAAGTAAACGGATGTGGACCCACATGAATGTGGTCATCAGTTGAGGTTAGTTTATGGTTTACCATGCTATCACGAATCAGACACCTTCGATTCATGGTATGTATTTTAAATTTATGCCTTCAAGTTATTCTCCCGTCAATACCGATAATTTTAACTAGTCACTTTTTCGAATACAGGATCGCCTATTCCGCTTAATGTTGTTGATAATTTTGGAGAACACTAAGTTTCCTGCCTAGAGTCCGACATACTCATCGCCGAAGAGCACGAAGAGCCTCAAGGGCCGAAGAGCCTCAATATTTTTCTTGTCAAGATGACGAGAAAAATTCCAAAATAATTTACCAAAGCGTCGTCGCTTGTCAAGAAAATATGTTAAACATGCTCAGAGGTATATCGCCCAAATCTATGTCAACCCAACAACTCGTTAAAGAAAGTACTCGTGGACGTCCGAGCGCAAAGGACAAAAATCTAAGGCTAAACAAAATATCCCGATTTGAACAAAGAACCCCCACTGTGGCACCGCAGAAGCTATACAAAACCTAAAAAAGTCCGAGACTTAAATGAAGAAACTGTGAGACATAGTTCATACGTGGGAGAGCCTTCTAACGTCCCAAACTTGAACGAAGAACCTAGCGAGGGCGATTTAAGACACGAGTTATACATTCCAGATGACCGTAGCGAATATTGTATGGCTCGAATTCCACCTCTTTTCCGACGGTGGATCCTAGGGATTGTTAACGTGGAAGGTGATGGAAATTGTGGGTATCGAGCTATTGGCGTAGGTCTTGGTCATCCCGAACGGATATGTCCCAGACTTCGAACTATTGTCAAGGAAGAGGTAGACAATCACCGGGAACTTTACATGCAAATGTGGGGGACTTATTTTACACATATGGTCAACTCGCTGAATTGGTTTGAATCAGGTCTAGCACCCTACGGTTACTGGATGATTATGCCAGATTCGGGAGTGGCTATTGCTACAGCTCTTAACCGTCCAATTGTATATCCAATTCAAATATACTACGTGTCTTCACGAGAGAGGGAGACAACACAAATATTGTCACCGTTGTGATTCTTTGTGGGGAAGACCGGGCCTCACTTCTCATGCGGTTCGATGAAAACTCACCACTCCCGTGATACTCACCCACGCGGAGATGGTTCGAAATGACTGGGCGAGATGGGCACATCCGTTCTTCGAACGACGAGAGCATGTTTAGAAAGACGTGAAAACGATTCTTGATTTATATTGTAAATGACAAAACATGTATAGCGATTCGATTTATATTGTAAACGACAAAACATCTATAGGCGATTCTCGATTTATATTGTAAACGACAAAACATGTATAGACGATTACGGATTATCGATTTATAGTAAACGATTATTGATTTATAGTAACGACTCGTCATCTTTTGTTACTGATTTACGCTCCTCTCCTGTTCTTCCTCATCTTTTGTTACAGGAATCGGATGACATTCAGTGGAGGGACATTCATTGTGTCAACAACACACCCGCCAGTGTTGAGAGTCCGATTATGTGCCTTCTTCTCCATCTTATGCCTCCTCTCCGGTATATCTCCAAATGCAGATGAGGAGAATTTTACACCGCCTCCTGTTCTTCCTCATCTTTTATTCTGTACCGCCTCGCATTGACGAGCACGAGCGAGATGCTTGATCGAGGAGACGTGTTTGAGTTAGAGTTTCGTGTGGGATGATGGCAAGATCATTGAGCGACTACGCCTCGGCGTGATTGATCTTAGTTTCTAGTTATATTGTGATTTTTGAACCATGTATCAACTATTAATCTATAACAAGATTGGTTATTTATGTATTCAAGCTTCTAATTTTTGAAACATGATATTACTAATTTATGTTGTAAATAATTATACAAATTCTTTTGGCCATATGGAACAAGAAAATCCTTTCTTGTGTCGTTGTCGACAGGGATTTATAATTGAAAGAACATCCCAAAAGCCCAAAAGTTGTGGTCAGAAGTATTATGCATGTCATTTATCAAAGGTAATAAATAAACGTTTGCTTATTTACGTAAATATATAAATAACTTGTTTGTTAAGAATACATTTCTTATAATTGTTTCATCATGTAAGAATACATTTCTTATAATTGTTTCATCATGTAATAGTCAAGGACTAAAGACTATGGGTGTCGTTACTTTATGTGGAAGGATGTATTTCAACAAAAGTACTTTGGTCAAGGCACTTCGTCAACGCGGTGCTCAAGCTGCGAAACTAAAGATAACACGATCAACATGCTATTGGCTCAAAACAATTTGTTGAAGGCAAGAATAAAGGCGTTGGAGGCATCACCGAATTGGCAAGAAATCCAATTGATCACGCATGTCGACCAAGTGGAATACTTATAAGTTTATAGATGACATTAATAATCTTCATGTGGAGTAGATTTCATTGTAATGTTAGTAACATTTGTTGTTGTACTTGTTTAATGTTTTAATGTATAATGTTTTATTGTTATTATTTAATTAAATGGAAACAAATACACAATTAAAAAAACATAACATAAAAAACTACACAAATAAATATACTCAACATATAAAAACACTACACAAATAAATACACTATACATATTAAAACACTACACAATTTAAACAAACAAATACACTACACAAATTAACTCTACACAATTAAATACGAAGAAAAAAAAATAGCAAATGATTTGGTCGTGGGCCCCACCCTATGAGGTGCATGGGAAGTGGATTATGGGGTGACTAGGTAGATTATCCCTTTTTTTCTCTTTTATTATTCTTTAGATTGGATATTTGGATACTTTTCTTTAGCCAACTTCTATCTACCGATCCTTCAACCTTTTCTTATTCTAATAGGACATCAAGTAATTAGGCTGCCGCTCGTTATGACGGATCCAATTTAAGTTTAAAGACGGTTTTTGATATGCCCGGGATAACCTAACAAAATGTGCAAACTTTTCGTAAAAACATAAAGTAAAAGTATGACATATGAATTATAAAAATATGAAAACTGGAATGTATAAACATGTATACTAAGCATTGTCTAGGATCGGTTTAAGTTAACGTACGTGTTACCGCGTTCGCGAGATAACTTAACCGATTATCCGTAAAGGTTAATTTTCGCGAAATTAAGATGAATAGTAAAAGTACGAGATTGAAAATGACATGAAATGTACAAGTTGTTACAACTTTAAGGCCACGTCTCGCGCTTGGCGCCGCTATGGCGCGTCTTTTAAAACCCTTATAGAGAGTAAGTATCAGGTGTTCAACCATCCATGTTTCATGCTATAATATCTATGTATATGTATCTCATAGCTTATGTTTAATGATCATGTTGACTTATGTGGTCATGATTATGTATAGTTAAAATGGATGATTTGTGCTTGTTAAACACCCACAGTTCAAAGTGCTTGATAAGCACCTATAGTCTAATGTGATGAATTGTGCTTGTTAAGCACCATAGTTCAAACAAGCACCCATTGTCCAATATGATTAATTGTGCTTGTTTAGTACCCATATTTCAAAGCGTTTGATGTGATGAATTGTGCTTGTTAAGCACCCCATAATACATGTTACTGTATATAGTTTCGATATAGTTCATGTCATGTTTATAGTATTTTATACCTTTGTTTACTTACTAAGCGTTTGGTTACATTACTTCATGACATGTTTTATAGGTGAGCCGAGCGGCGTACTTAAAGTCAAGGGAAATGAGCCCATGGGTTAGCACAGTACAGATCTTGTTGGTAACTAGCATTCTTTGCCGCTTCTTGATACAACTAGTTACTCCCATTGTCTTTTGAAGTTGTGTCAAAGTTTTCTAGAAATGTAATATGTAAAAAGTTGGATTTGTAAATGATGTGCAGAAATTTGGGTGTTTGGAAATTGGTTTAACACACCCACTTTTGGTTTTAATGAGTTTAGGGTGTTTGTAAATGTATTACAACAACTTAATTATGTTTTATATGAAAAAATTCAGTCATGATTTAATTTTGAAGAATTATGTGTTGGTTTACGGTACTTTTCCAGAAAATAAAAATGTGCATGCCAGATTCGAATTTCCCGGTGAATGGGAAATAAAACATTTACCCTAGTCCAGCGACCCAGTTTAACATCAGAAATATGTCAACTCATCCATCAAACTATTTAATGAGACTAGATTTCAAAATAGAAGACTAGCAACCCAACCAGCATCTCGCGTTATGCATTAGCATAAAATTGGATCTTTATTAAAAAAAAACAAACACCCAAAGATATTAAACCTTGTCCATATGAGTCGAGTTTAGGCAACTGATTTCTGTCATTAATTGTGCCTACCAACACAATCATCACATAATTGAATTGAATCCTTACTCCATAGTTCAGGTGCTTTATAAAAACACATAATGCCCACAAAATAAACACCGAAAGCTATTAACCCTTGTCCATAAAAGCATTGTATCTACAGTTCAAGGTGTCTATTGATTTTTAGTTAGAAATCACAACGAGAATAAGTTTGATAACAAGGTGCGACGGGACCGTATGAATTTCTAGACCAACAATTAAGATCAGTAGATCAGCCCCATTTCCTTAAACCAAACATATCCAAACTCTATCAAACCAAAACCTTAGAAGCACACCCAAACTCTATTAAACCAATGAGTTTGGTTCAATAAAGATCAAAGAAAAACTAAAGATCAAATAAACCATTCTCAACCACTCATTTTTTCATCAAAATAATAAAATAAATTTCACCTACATTTTTAAAAACTAAATATCTCACAAACCATCGATCGTTAAGATTTAAACTAATCATACCATCACGACAAAGATAAAATTACCTTTAATTTGATATCCCATCATATACTTTCGACGTAAATTTTTTTCCGACTTTTTGTGGGTTTAGGGTTCTGGTTAGCTTGTTGTTTAGGGTTTGGGGTTTGACTTTTTAGGTTAAGCTTTTGGGGTTAAGTGTTTGGGTTTCTTACGGTTTAATGGATAAGGTTTAGGTTTTTGGTTTAGCGGTTAGGGTTTTGGGGTTTAGGGTTTTAGGGTTTAGGGTTTAGTGGTTAGGGTTTTTAGGGTTTAAGGTTTAGGGGTTAGGGTTTTTAGGGTTTAGGGTTATGGATTTTTAGGTTTAGGGTTGGGTTTTTAGGGTTTACGGTTGTGTTAATGTAGAAAGATTTTAAAATTTTCATTTATAGTGTAAGATATCGAAACCCGCAAAAACGATAAAAATAAGTCATAAAAAGTACAATATATTGGATTCTATATAAAGATAATTTTATTCTTGTCGCAATGGTATAATTAGTTTTATCTAACTATTAACGGTTTGTGAGATATTTAATTTTTAAATATAAGGGTGAAAGTTAATTTAATTAATTTAATTAAAAATGAATGGTTGAGAATAATCCATTTGATCTTTAATTTTTGTATGATCTTTATTGATCTCACCCCTTAAACCAATACCCTGAGACGAAATACCACCTATATTCTTAGACAAAGCTCATCTATACTTAGTGAAGGAATTGTATGATGCGTAAAAAGTTTAGGGAATGATAAGATTCTGGAGAAGGAAAATAACAAGAATAGTTAGAATAAAAGAAACACCAACATCTCTTGAGCTTCACACTCGATGCAGCTGAAGGCATGTAAATTGTCTCAGAACACGCTTAACAATTGTCGTGCAGCATCTATTTGATCAATAGTGAGGATAACTAACGATGAGCACCTAGGTTTTACCCTAAGTATATGTAATCCTAAAGTGAACAATAAATATAAAGATAGATGCAAACATTTATATAATTATCAGCCAATCCAATAATCTCACATGATTTCAAAATAACCGGGATAGATAAAAAAAAAATAAAAATAAAAAATTGTAAAACAAAACAGCACAGAGCATGCCGCTGGGCCAAGAGTCATCGGTTTTACTTGAACAGTGCCCAGTTCACAAAATGCTAATAGGTTATTTCTGTAAGTTTACTTCCGGTCACATAGCACATTTGCACAGCATGTTAACATTACCATAGATGCAGTTATGCACACAATAGACACGAGATGAGAGTTTATCGACAATATTTCAATTGTTATGGATCAAATTGCCTACCAGCATTTCAATCTAATACCATCAGACATGAGTACATGACCATCACAATCACAATAATTGCACAAATCTTGTACCACCCTCTCCATCTAAACCTGATTATAACCACAGTAAACAGTGTTCCAAAAGTCTCCACTGTGTGTTAAGATGCTTCAACTAGCAAATCCATATTGCAGTAGTCTTTTGAGAAAGATCAAAGGAATAAGCAGGATTAACCTATTAATCAGTTTAATAAATTTAAAAGGCCTGATTTCCTAATTTACAGATCTAATGAGTCAACTTTAATAACCACTTAGGCCCAAACTGAGTATCATTTATTCTCCAGAAGTGGCTCAAGTGAGGTTTCACTCGCATCCTAAAAAAACAGCATCCTATTTGGCCTAATCACTATGTTGATCCATCCTTAAACAAAAGATTATACTCCTAATTGAACATGAAAAATACTAATGCGCTTTAAGACATTGAAACTTCTGGTTTAATTCTTAAATCTAGAGCAACTGACATGTGTAAGGCAGAGAACACTTATCTTAAATCTGTGAACTTCTGAAGGAAACCATATATTGCTAGTCATTCAGACTTCTTTTAAAGAAGCTATATCAAACCGAACTGCTTAAATCACCTGCTCAATCCATATTTTGGCAACTAAGCACCAAAACTAGACTGCAAAACTCCGGCCTTATTCTTCTCAGATCTAAGATAGTATAATGCACCTAAGCTCTCAATGTTCAAGTAAGTTCTGCACATTGCTTGATTAACATACGATTAGCACTCTCATGTACTCCTAGTGAACTAACCTAAATCAGATCCAACTAACATA
This sequence comes from Chrysanthemum lavandulifolium, assembly GCA_022545495.1. NCBI lineage: Eukaryota > Viridiplantae > Streptophyta > Magnoliopsida > Asterales > Asteraceae > Chrysanthemum > Chrysanthemum lavandulifolium. The sequence continues at coordinate 146,776,628 of CM040245.1, read as the reverse complement.
ACCCCCTTTTAAAGTCTATCAATTCCGTAACTGTTTTTTACAGAAACTCAGAAAAACACAACGTTTAGAATGCATCTAAAATAATCAACTCTATACACATTCATAAGTCCACGTCGATTAGCAGGTATAAACTAGTTTAAACCATCACATTCACGCTACACATATTGTCAATCTAGATCTTTTCCTAATCAATCAGATCAACAAAATACGACATATAACACATCCCAATTTAATTAAACGAAACCTAATAAGATCCAAATAACACATCAAATCCATTACATTCGCCTTAACAACACGACCACATAAAACGGTTACAGCCTCAAATTCAAATACATCACATAAAACATAACACAAAACCTAATCAGATCGAAATAAAACCGACAAACAAACTCGCAAACTCGCACCGATCACTCCTTATTCTTCAGCTTCTCAATCCTAGCACTCAACACATCCACCTTCACCACCAGCTTCGTAACAGAATACAAAATCCAGTAAAACACAAGCGCGGTCGCAATCAAAAGCGCATTCCTCTGGCTCTTCATAACACTCTTCTGATGCCTTAAAAACTCACTAGGAGAGCAGTTATCAGAGTCGTTACAGCTAGGCCTAGTTTCGTATTTCCAGTAGATGTCAGCTAGTAGAAACAAACAAAAGGGGACGATTGAAAGGAAGGGTTTTAGAAGAGAAGTTGTTACGGAGATGAGGCCTTTTCGGAGAGCGGTTAGGCCTGGGAGGGTGAGGAGGAGGATCATTACGGCTTCTGCTGCTGCTGCGTAGCCTAGGACTACCCATTCGAGTGCCATTTTTTTTTGGTTGATTTGGGGATTTTGGGGGTTTTGTTTTGAGATTGGTTGTTGTTAGGTGGATTTGTTTACAAGAAAATGGGGTGAATGGGGAAGGTATTTGTGTGATGTGCGTCCCTCGTGGTCAAACAATCCACGCGGTTTTATTTTTGCTTTATTGCTCTTTTATTTATCGACAGTTTAGTGCTGTTTGGTGAAACTTTTATTTATCATAGCTTGGATTTTAACTATTTTTAATAGTTCTCGATTATATTGATTTTGAAACTGTTTACTTTTTAAGTTTTATTATGATATTATAAACTTATAAAATCCGACAGCCTCAATAAAGTTCGTAAATCGTGCTTATAAAACATGTTCGAAATTCACGAATTTCATTATTTTTATGTTCTATTTATGATTGACAGACTTGTCGACTTATTTGTTTATTATGATACGATAAACTTATAAAGTTCGATGTTCCTCAAAATAAGATCAAAATCGAGCTTATGAAAATAAGCCCAACCCATATGATAAATAAGCTACCTAAATACTACTTTAACTCAAAAGGGTTTTTCGTCTTGTGCACCAGTGACCGAAATAATAAATACTATCAACTCATAAAAAAAAATAAAAAAACCACAAAGCATAGAAAAGGACTTATCAACTCATAATTTTTTTAATTTTTTTTTCAAGTCATTGAGTTTTTTTGTGTCTTCTTGTCTTTTGCGCTTAAGACACAAGATTAAAAAAATCTAATTCAAATAATAAAGATGCAACAAGGTCTATTTCCGTGGAGATCGGGATGCCAAATAAAGGGGTGAAACTTCTCGGTGGGGCACAATGTGGATGAGGAATTTATTAGCGCCTACAGCGGTTAAAAGGGCTGGCGTGCAGTGAACTTATGGCGCCTTCCCTTCCGGGGACCTCAAAGTGTTGTTTGGGTTACGACTGCCAACCTTCTTTTTCACGAGGCGTCGGATGTGTTTGACAATGGGTTAAGGAGTTCGCCAAGATATCGCTACTTGTAGGGGCCTCTTTTGATGATTTTCAATGGCGGGTTGCTTCCCTTCCTTTCGCTATGCGGGTCAGCCCTTTTAGCGAAAGATGTCTCCTCATATGCTTTTGTTGCTTCCGTGGTTCAATCATGGAGTTGCGGGATCATATCATGCGTAATAATGGAGTTTCTAGCCTCGACCGACATGGGCAAAAGCGTGCTTGCATCGTCCTCCCATATTTTGATTTCTATGGTTTCACTAGTAAGGACATCGCCCCAAACCGCAGAAACTTTGGCGAGTGCCCCCATCAGAAATCTCCTGCACTGGGAATGGACTTGCTTTGTCCCCGCGTGAAGGTCATATGGAATGCTTGCAAAGAACCGCACACACAAGATTTCCTTACCGCCATCCCTATCGAGGGCTAGGGCAAGACATGTCTCCAATCGAATATAGGGCGATCCTTAAATATCGCCTAATGATCACGTTGTTCCCAAAGTGGACCAGCCTTGCCCCGCGGTCATAAGCGTCGCCGACAAGTTTGGGGAACATGTCAGTGCATCGCAAAGAGCTCCGGTTTCAAGCACCGCCACGACTTGGTGCGGGATGTGTTGTTGATGTCCTTCTGAGGCGGGATTTCGCGAAAAGGAAGCTCCGTAAATTTCCTTACGACCCCATCGAGGGAGGTCTCCTCGCGTCTACCGATGTTTTGGTTTTGACGGGCAGGAAACATGCTTGTGGACCTCATCAGTGTGTCCCCCGTGGATCTTCGGTAATGGGTTTACTACCGGGCAAGTCATATGAATACAGATAAAGAAAGCGGACAAACATGATAAAGCATGCTCCGAGAATCAACACGTGTTTGTTCCTTTTGCTTTTGACACTTTTGTTCCTTAGCCCTGTCGCAAGGCTTCTTGGATCGGGTCGTAAGATTGTTCAAGAATATATCGGCCCCAGGGTCACGATTATGTTTTCGCAGAATAAGGTTTGCTATTCGTAGTGGGGGGTGGCATGTGTTGCCCCGCTTACCTACCACCTTGATGTAAATCCCAATTATATATGAAATATTAAATAAATAAAAATAAAATAATAAAAGAAATTTAAAAAAATATGTATTTATTTTTAGATGCATAATACTGTTGTGGTTTTTACTCATTTATTTTATTTTAGTTTTATTTTCTCATTTGATTTTAACTCCTTTTATGAAGAAAAAAAGAAGTTAAAATGAATTGAATGCGGATATTTTTTAACAACAACAACAACAACAACAACAAACCCAATCCCGCCGAGGCAGGGTATGGGGAGGTAGGATGTAGACAGATCCTACCCCTACCCCAAGGATAAACCCGGAGTAAGGAGCCTGCTCAATGAGACCTCCGGCAGGCACGCAAGGCGGAGAGAGAAGAGAGAGAGAGCAAAAGGAAGCAAAGGACATCAAGCAAAAGGTGTAAAAGTGGCGGACCAAACACACACAAACACAAAACAAAAGCACAGAGCATACCAAAACAAAACGCAAAGGCGGTGCAAACCTAAGGAGCAAAACAAAGGAAGGCAAGACAACCCACGGACCTAAAGCAAGGCAAAGGCAACCTAAGGGGCAACCGAGAGCAAGGCACGAGACCTAAAGCAAGGGCAAAGAGGCAACCTAAAGGGCAAACAAAGAGCAAGGCAAAAACACGCAAGGGCCTAAGCTAAGGCAAAGGCAAAACTAGGCACCAAGGCAAGGCATCGTAAGAGCCTAACACCTAACTACCCGCAAACCTAATTCTATCTCTCCACGATTCTATCTCGAGGTCATGTCCTGACAAGAGCAGCCCTCCTTCATGTCGAGCTTAAGTCTATCCTCCCACCGAGCTTGGGTCTACCCTCCTTCTCACACCATCAACTACTAGCGCTCGACTTTTCTTACAAAGCGCCGATTGGGCCTCCTCCGACATGGCCGAACCACCTCACCTTCCTTCTCTCATCTTCTCGATAATATTCCCGACCTCAAGTTTTGCTCGAAAACACCGTCGGGATCATGTCAAGCAAGGTTTTCCACAAGTCCATCTTAACATTCTCAATTCCGCCACCTCTACTCGTTAGCATGCGCCTTGAGATGGGCCAACACTGCACCCATACAAAGATAGCCTGGCCTAATCGCCACCTTGTAAAATTTTCCTTTAACTTGCAAGGACGCCTTATCACAAAGGACTCCGCCGCCTCCATCTTGCCCATCCAGCTCGAATCCGATGGGTCACGTCCTCGTCTATCCTCCCTGATCTGTGAATCATCGATCCTAGATATCTAAAAGACTCCTTAGGTGGTAGGATCTGGTCACCTATGCGAATATCCATATCTTCCTGGTGGCCTGACTCGATCCTCCCGAACTCACATCTCAGGTATTCAGTCTTCTCTCTGCTGACCCGAAGACCCTTATCTTCAAGGGCCTCCCTCCATTGCTCCAGTCTGTTGTTTAACCCTTCCACGAGTCTCGCCACCGTAACAATGTCACAATAAAATCATGCTCCACGGGATGCCCTCTTGAATCCTCTAGATAACTCATCCAGATCACAAACAATAGGTAAGGACTAATGGCGGATCCTTGGTGGAGCCCAACTTCCACCGGAAGAACTCGAGGTCCCCATCAGACCGTCGTGACGGGTCTTAGCCCTTCGACATATCCTTAATGACACTCACGATCTCCTTGGTGTTCCCTTATCAATAAGAGATCTCCGATCACCACGCGACACTATCATATGCCTTTTCCGGTCGAGGAACGCCATACGGTGTTCCTTTGTCTTTCTTTGCACTTCTCCATGAGACTTCCGAGGAGGTGGATAGCCTCGATCGATGACCTTCCGGCATAAAACCAAATTGGTTCTCGACACCTCGCCTCCTTCTCAACCTTCTCTCAATGACTCTCTCCCAAAGCTTCATGGTGTGGCTAAGAAGCTTAATGCCCCTATAATTGCTGCACACTTGCACATCTCCCTTGTTCTTGTAAATGGGGATGACTTCACTGAGTCTCCATTCTTCGGGCATCTTAGCACCGGAGAAAATCTTGTTGAAGAGGCAAGTCAGCCAATCGACTCCCTCATCTCCCAGACACCTCCATGCTTCAATGGGGATTTGGTCCGGCCCTACCGCTTTGTTTCTTCCCATCTTCTGTAGTGCAAGTTTCACTTCAGGTTGTCTAATCCTCGAGTAGAAGCACTCTGGTCGTTGGCTAGGGTTTTCTTCTTCCCCGCTTCCTACCGAACTCCCTACGTTGAAAAGAGCGGAGAAATACTCTCCCCATCTTCTCCTAATATCATCTTCCTTCACCATGGTCTGCCCACCTTCGTCCTTGATATATTTAACGCTTCCTAAGTCCCTCCTTCTTCTCTCCCGGGCTTTCGCAATCCTGAATATATCTTGAGCCCCCTCTTTGGTGTCCAATTTCTTGTACAAGTCTTCGTACGCCTTGTCTTTATCTTGAGCTACCGCCTTCTTTGCCTCTCTTTTAGCTGTTCTATACCTCGTAACTGCGACGGTAATGCGGATATTTTTTAACTTTGGGTTTAATATTTTTTATGAGTGGAACTCAATTTTAAGTGATTTTAGGCCAGCACGTGTAAAAATAACTGAATCAAAGTTGAGCATTTTAACGATATAATTTTAAATGAGAATTATATGTACAAATTTAATGATTTATCATTATAACTCGATTTTGTAAAAAAAATTGTCAACTAAATCTGTAACTTATAGAAATAATAAACTATTAATTGATATATAGTAGCGAATCAAATTACAAATTATGAATCAATTGTAAGCATTATTATATGTAGACATTGGCATCAAGCCATCAAATATACATGATGAACACATTCAACTATTATCCCACCAAATCTTATAATACGATAATAACCACATAGATAAGATAAAAGAGTGCAACATACCGGAAGCCGTAGTAGACATTGACATGATGTAGAGAACATAAACCGCTTCTCTCCCTTGCGCCACTTGAGTGTAGAGAGCTTGATGGATAGCTAATAATTCTACTTGTGTGTGTTGTAGGGTAAAGAGATGACTAGTTTTTATAAGGCTTTTAGGTTGGCATGTCCATCAATGCCAACATATGTAACGGTCAAGATATAATGTACCATTTAGAGCATTCATCATAACATTTACTAGTTTGATTTCGTCATTAGTACACACTGAAGTATAGGTAACCTACAAATCAATATGGAATAATGTCACATTTTTACATTCTCCCATTTGACATGATATTCCTTAATGGTATAACATAAGGCTAGCAATTAAATCTTACTAATCGTTAACATCATAAGTATCTTGACACAACAAATTACATAATAAGGATTACGGCGTTCATACACAATATACTCATATACTCCTTTCCATATATCACAACATTATCGCTTCATCATGCTAGATTCATATATATATATATATATATATATATATATATATATATATATATATATATATATATATATATATATATATATATATATATATATATATATATATATATATATATATATATATATATATATATATATATATATATATATATATATATATATATATATATATATATATATATATATATATATATATATATATATATATATATATATATATATATATATATATATATATATATATATATATATATATATATATATATATATATATATATATATATATATATATATATATATATATATATATATATATATATAATGTCATTTGACATTAATGTCACCTCAATGCCACCTAAGCATTTGTTGTCCAACTAAGCAATTAATTGTTAATTTTCGGCCTTGCAAGGATTGAACCTTGGTCATTTGGATAAATAACATGTGTGTTTACCACTAAGGCAACATGATTTTTTGAATATTTGTTGCAAGTCCAAAATTATAAATCTATGCAACCAATTATGTAGGAGAATCCCTACAACTTAGGTAGCCCTAAACAAAACATATACATAAAAAATAATATACGGTTCATTCATTTTTTTTTTCTCAGCCCTAGGTACGCCTCTTTTTCCTAAAAACTCTAATGGTCTCTTTATATTTTTTACATATTGTTGGTTTCTTGTCGCCTTTTGCGCTTTGGTTGTGATGGTTCATGAAGTAGATGATGATGTTTATGGGAATTATGTTTATAGAACTAATGATACCTCTACCTCACATAAAGGTTTCTTTTTGTTTATTAATTAATATACGTTTCAGTGCATGTATAATTGTAGCAATAGTCGGAAGCAATCATTTGGCTATAATAACGCCTTCAAACCAAAAGCTTAGAATCATAAGATCAACTTTTATTAGTATAATATGTTGTTAAAATTTTCTATTAATCATGTATATCTCATCATATTTTCATGCATGCTGATATCCAATTTTGTTTTTTCATGTATACTGTCATCTTTAATGTTTAGGTGATGTTGATCTCATGATTTGATTTTATTGATATTTATTATTTTATTATATTTAATTTATACGATCCTCAATTTCCTCCGCCTCGACTCAGCAAATTAATGACAAAAAAGGAAGGTGTTGATGAATCACCTAGAGCAGACTCGCTAATTGATGAGGGAGGTTACCAGCCAAGTCCTAATCGGACTTGAATGTTGGTGTGAACATGGTCATTCGATAAACGTCCGTATTCTAGCATACTTCTTTCTCTATCTATTTTAATACTTTAATGCGTAAAACTCGAAACCGAGAATCGTATATAGTTCAATCGTGCGAGTAAAGGTTAGTCTTATACAAAGCTTTTTATTGATTCTTTGTTAGTAAAACTACGCTTATCTTGCAATCGGATTTAACTTTAAGTGCATACACCCACGGCTGTACCTCTCATTTTGTCGATAAACCTTTTTCTTATTTCGCTTTTCGCTTAGTTTGTGCATTATTAGATAAAATGCCTATTTTACGAATTTAAAATTATTGTTATCCGACCAGCCTCAGAATGTAAAAATAGTATGCACCACCTCCCTCTAATGCTTTCCAGTTTGACTTCACTATTCTTTTATAAAAGATTGTTGAATGTCTGCATTCTGTAAAAATATAGTTTCTATGGTCCGATGTGTGTGCCTTTTAGTTAGAATAAGTATAAGCAACCAAAATATTATATTTGCTCGCCCATGTGTATATTATAAGAGGATGTTTTGATTGGATAGTATTTTGACTCCAGATGGTGACATGAGTATATTAAGATGTGCTTTATCAGAAGTAAAATTTTCACACAAAGACTAACATGTTAAAAGAATAATGAGAAACGGATACTTATCTTTTATTTCCGTGTCACGAACATTTTTCATTTTCTTAATGGAAGATTTATATACAATTGAAACGAGCTATTACCTTTGTTTCATAAAATGGGATACTTAGTTTTGAGGTCAATTTTCGCTTTCAATGCTTTGCTTTATGTTCTTAACAGTATACGTGCTTGAGAAACAATCGATTGGTGAAATACATTTAATTTGAATGAGAAACATTCGCGGGGCAAACTGATGCAAGTAGAGTTGACGTTGGAGAAGGTATGAACTTGAAAAGCTCTTGAAACGAATATATGAACTCGAGGACGTGAGAAGGCTTTGTTAAAGCCTTACCAACAAAAGGATGGGGCCCTACTTGCTATTGGGGCCCTATGTGATAAACCGAGACAAACCGAACCATATAAATCGACCTAGAGCGTATGTTGGTGCAACATGTGTTTCAAGAGTTTAGTAGTCCTTCAGTCATCTTAGAGCAAAGGTAGCACTTTTTTTCCCTTTTCTGCCTTACACTTATTCTAAATAGGGTAGTCTTTTCCAATGTTAGCGGCATGGGTTGCCGACAAGATGCCCAAATAAATTTCTCCGACACGAATAATTTCCGCAAAGAACTACAAAGTGTTATCATTGGGATACATGACCCCGAGCTTCTGCTCGTGTTGATTCGGTTTTGCATTGCTTTCTTTTGTAGAAGCTTGCAAAGATCTAAGTGAAATCCGACAAATACTTCCACAACTACTTGATGGTATGCATCTCGAGGAAGGCATGTTGGTATTATATCAATTAATGTCACATCACCTTGATAATATTTCTTTAAAATGCGAATATTTCAAGCTTATGAATGAAGTTGAAAATGAGGATCCGTATTCACTCGAGACTATTGTCGAAAGATTTGGAGAGGACTCGCACCTTATTCGATTGTCGAAAGATATAGAAAGTTATTCATATCAAGAATGTAAGCCAATGTCATATGACTTGAGGATAACATACCGTCTTTGTTGTTCAAAGGGGCATTAGCAGAGAGCAAGCCAACGTCAGAATGGGCATTGGTTGTTGCATATCTGCGCAGAAGATCTCTTGGAAGCATGACACCGTGTCGTATGGGACCGAAGCATTCCTGCTCCCATATTTCCCGCTAATTGGTTTTGTGACTATGCTTGTACCCAGTATCTTGGTCGGGCAACACACCGAGAGCGTGATTGCAGCCATGGCGGTGTTTGCCACCACCGTCAGTTGCAGCTCATGACAAGAGCCAAAGTGATTAGTAATTTAGATGGTTCTTTGCATCTAAACAACACCAAAATGATTAATAATTCAGATGACATCAACACCAAGAGATGGAAAAATTAGATGAAGAACAAGACGTTATGTGGAGGCGGCTTATTCATGGAGCAAGATATTTGCGTGCCTAAAACAATCGAGCATGGGTCTCCACCTTAAGGTAGGTTATCTCCTATAATTTCACTACATGTGTTTATCGAACATCATTTCTATATGTCGCTTACTTTTAAAAATATGTGACTAATGTTGGATGACAAAGACCGATGTCACATAATGGGTCGGTAGGTGATGTTTAATATGTCAAACGGGATGGGTTAAACACATCATTATTTTAGTTAGGGTTCATACGGGTTGGATAGAGATAACTAGCAAACACTTTTTTTAAGTATTATTATTCTTACGAAATTTATGTTTAAAACCATATTGACCCATTTTTAAACAAATGAGTCTTTTGTTGAAATTATGGCACAACATTTCTTCGGTGTATGCATATCTGTAATAGTGTGCGGTTTTGATATTTGAAGTGCTATAGATTATAAGCTCATAATAAATAAATAAATAAATAAATAAAAGAGATCAAGATGAGCAAAGTCTGATTTGTTGCTTATGCTATTGTTCATTGTAAGTTTTTTTGTTTTGAGGTTAGTTTGATGGGAAGTGAAATGGGTTTTCTTGGTTTTGTAGATCGGGTCGGTGTTTGAGTATGTGAATCAAAAGCCGGTTTTCGGAGTGTTGGAATGGGATAGTATCTTTTATGCACTTGTGCTTGGGTTCTTTGCCACATCGTCTCCCAACCGCCGTAAGTTTTCTCGCTTTTAAGTGGTGCGTAAGTAGTAGATATTTGATGCTTGCTTCCATGCTTATTTGTATGTTGCATTGTTTTACACCGACAAACAACCTTTATACAACTTATTATTGAAATGATTGCCTATGGTTATCGATATCCCAAACACCCCTAACATTATTGTGGGTGTGTAGGGACGGTAATTGATGGAATTCAAAATTGATGAAGCTCCAAGAGACATAAGAAAGAAGACACCGAGTAACGGGTCAAGAGGAGGTTTGTCGAATACTACGAATAATTAAAAGGGGTCGCTCGAGCTCCCTGTCATTGCGTATGTTGTTGTGGGACCCATTTCATTTACATTGATCAAGTAAAAGCTCTAACCGCCGATTGAGATAGCTGTCAAAATTCTTGGATTGGAATCTCACGGTTTATGACAAAAAGTGGTTCTTGAAATCGCTAACCCTTCCAATCCTCTTCGTATTTTCGTGAAGAGGACATGTTAAGTGATCTATACTCCGACTCAAACGACTATGATAGTGAGAGTGGAAGTGATGAGTATTATGAAGAGGATGAGTACAGTGAAGACAATGATGATGAAAATAACTCGAGGGTTCTCTGCTCTATGAAGAAGAATCGTAACATGGTTCAAGTAGTAGTTATAGTGAGAGAAGATGATGACCATCACACAAAGGTTAGATTTTGGATTATATATTGTAAAACTATTGATAATATTTTTTTAAATATATTATCTTGATGTTACAAAATGTTTTTGTAAATGCAGGGTTCCGTTAGCTCAAATGAAATTAGTAATCACTCTAAAGATTCCGTCAAGAGGAAAAAAACAATCAAGAGACGGATTAGTGTAAGTATACATATGTAGTTTACAAATCGCTTCGATGTTAAAGTTTTATCGATTAAATGCTTTTTATTTTTTCTTATTGCCAATGTAGGTAAAGAAGGATCACCCTCGAACACATCGATATATAACCGAACAACAAGAAGAAACCGTTAAATGATCAAGCATGAATAATTAAGACTTGGGTGGTCTTGGTTGATGTATTTGCTAACCATTGAAAACCGACACTAATTTTATTCTTGATTTGTTGTTGCCTATCGTATACCGAGATTGTTATGCTCGAGTCCAATAAAGCTAAACTTAAAGAGAATTGAAGCAGGTAGTTTCTTCTTATTCTTAATTATTATTCTTTAAGAAAGACAATAATCATAAAGTTTTTGGCGCTATACCGGATTACTTTATACAGCGACGGAATGCAATTCAAGGAGGATTTGGAAGAGGTATTCGATTGTGTCTATTAAATCTTTTCTATGTTTGTATTTTAATTTTCTTTAGTACATTTAAGTACTATGTATTTGATTGTTGTGATTTGAAATCGCAATTGTAGTTAAAGACATTCTTCTCGCTTGGTCGAAGATTATCTTTCAATGGACTAAACATTATTTGATGGTCAAATTGCTTATGTAAGTCAATTATAGTTTGGATTTTGGTACTTATTAACACAACCTTAAATGTATAGGTATCAAGATTGAGGAAGAGTTGCGAAAATTCCATTACCGACTCTACCGATGAAAAGTCTTTGTTTAATACTCTCTTGATTAAGAGTTCTAGAAAACATTAAGTCATTAACTTCTAGATTTTCTAAAGACAAATGCATCCAAAAGACTTCAACCAATCGAGGCCGTGACCTGGATTACACCTTAATCAATTGCATGAACAAAATTCGATGCTACACATGATTCTTCTAACCAACAACCACTTTCTCCGATCATGAAACAAAGTATGGACTATATCATAAATGTTTATTTATTATTGCATGGTAGATTGGTTAGCAACTCACATCCATCGCTCCCCAAATCTGTATAAACATTTTACGTCGAAAATTGTAAGAATATATAGCTCAGATATTCATTGATCACATAATTTGATGAAATATTATGAACTTTAATCTTCTAATTAGTGAGCAATTTTAGTTGGTTAAGTAAGTTTGGAGTCATGGAGAACGATACCGTAAATGTAAAAGGAAAACTTGATTATTATCATTGATTTGTTGTAAGTTTTTCCGGTAATGTTACATCCCTATGCCCTATTCGATTTAAATCGTATAGAGCAGATGACTCTTCGCTTACTCGCACTAGATGGTGACCGGACAACAACCCTTTTTGTTCTTGAGAGTTTTTTGCGCTTTGTCGTCACAGTCAACTATAAGCGTTTCAATAAAACAAATGACATTCATATGAAGTTTAATGTCTTCTTAACAAATATATGGGCCTATGTAGTTTAATGTTTTAACTTATAGAAGTTTTTTTTAATTATTTTTTAACTATAGATGGGTTCAGGTGAGAAATTTGAATTTTTCTTGCATAGTGTAAATTTTACTATCAAATATACGATTTTTACTCAAATGCACATGTTATGAATATTATTTAGTTTTGATAAAATACACCTTTTAACTGATCAATTTGTAGACCGTTTGTCTTACTAAACTTTTTTTGTGCCGTTTGAGTAATTAATGATACATTTGATGGGATACATAGGTTCTTAAAGTTACTCGAACGGAATCTATCTGCTGCTACTCAATTGCTACTCAAAAGGGTCGGGTTGAGTAACTGAACTGTCGATTCATTATTATATATCTAAAAGCATGTAAAGCTATTAATCAGCCTTTTCTCTATTCATATTCATCATTGCGTAAGTATGTCACCGTGATTTGAAGTTAAAAACACATTGATCGATGTAAGCCCTCCCCTTAGTAAATATATGTGATTTTGGTACTCCAAAGTAGCTACTTGGTAGAGACATTGAGGCCCCAAGATGAAGATAATGAATTATCGAACATATTAATCTTTTGGATTTTGTAGGTAATATGTACATACTTTTATTGCATGTAAATTTCTCACTATAAGCGTTTAATGCTAACTATAAGCGCCTTTGGAATTAGGGTTTTGAGTTGTGGCAAATTTAAAATTCAAGAGTTATGACAAGTGGATGAAGGTCAAGGAGCGGATAATGGCATGTCTGTGAAGGACTACTTTGTGGAGACATTGACGCCCGAGATGAAGTAAGGCATTATCGACATATGCATTTTTGGCTTTTGCGGTATGATGTAGAGACTTTTATTACACACAAATTTCGAATATAAGCGTTTAATGATGAAACTCGGTGGCTATCACGCTTTCTTTGGCTATCACGCTTCCTTAAAATAGAAAATATAGTTATGTATACGCATGCTTTTTATAAGTACGCTAACGGTGGAAGATGCTATATACATTCAAGAGCTACAATTATACATTGTTTACACTTTGTTTCGTATTTTGGAATAGGTATTGATGGGAACCTTCGAAAAATGACTACAACCGATGGTAAGTCCAAGTTTAGCTATATTTGCAATTTAATACTTACAAACACAATATAACAATGTGAAAAGGTGTTGTCTCATAGTATTTCGGCCGCACGAAAGAGAATGATTGTGATCAAATAGGTACAAAGAAGGTAAATGAACATTGTAGGTGGAAGTAGTGTAATCTCGGTGATCATCACGGATTTAACTATGTAGATAATTTCCATGGTCATGCATCGAATGGAAAAAGCTCATCAATAGTACACAAAGTACCTTCGTGTTGGCTACTTGGCTACTTGACTACTTAGCTCTTGTGATTATGAACATATTGGTGTCTAAGATATAGGCTAATACTCTTTGCGTATTGTACATTTACTATTGTCTAGGTTACTATATTGATAATGTAGGTAAATGAATGAATTTTAATTTTATCTATAGCCAATAGTGACATGTTCGTTTATTTGATTGTGCAAAGTTAATTTGACATCGGCGTCTTCTTTAAGATAACTTCTTTTATACTCTTTTCTTACCTTGGACTATCGTGCATATCATCCATATTATCTTGATGGTTTTAAAAAGAAAAGTAGTTCATGTATAGTGATGAATAATAATCAATTGACCCATTCATTTGTAAATGGGTTGTAGCTCAATGTTGGATTTGATTGGTGTTAATTTATTGACAGCTATGAAAACATGATATTTGTATCTAAAACATCAATTAGAATAAATTGATATTTGTAAATTTGTGGCATGTTGCTATTGAGAAAGCGACAATATGAAGTATACCTTTATCACCGAATTTTGAAATGGGTAGTTGTTTCTAATGCATTTCATTTATTTATATGATAGTATCAATAATATTGTCATCTGATTGCTTTCCTGGTAATTTTCAAACCAGATAAGCATTGTAGAATATAAAATGTTGAAACGCAATTTTCTTGAACCAGAAGTTCAAAGGGATGCAGACGCAACAAGTACAAGAAGGAATGATTCCCGTTCAGATAGTTGGATATGCACATTCTGGAAAGACTCAATCAAGAGTTGGTTATACCTATAGCGTATTTTTCGTTAACTTAAGTTTTTTAACGATATTTATAAGGCTTGCTCGCCCATCGAACGAGCTATGCTTTGATACTTTGTTTTTGCGTACCACTTTGAAACTTTTTTCTCTCATATTCGATAACCGCTTATTTCTTTTCGTTCTTAATGCATTCAATAATAAATTTGGTACGGTATATCTTATTTTCCATTAAGTTATTTTTTCAAAACAATAATTTCGCTATAGCAAATTATGTCAACGATAATTGTAAGTCATGCTCGCCCATTGGGCGGGCTTCAAAACTAGTGTATATATATATATATATATATATATATATATATATATATATATATATATAGATAGTTATGATAATACTTACAAGTTTCTTATTCAAACACAAATGCATGCATAATAACATAATGAATAAGAAATAAAATCCGAAACAATTTATTGAGTTCAAGAGTGTTTAGAACATCATAATTAGTTATCAATGCAACCAAGAACCAACCTAGGAACATGTTGCGTAAATGTCTTTGGTGGTAAACCCTTGGTTAAAGGATCATCAATCATGAGATATGTACTAATGTGTTCTAAATACACTCTTTGTTTCTAAATTTCCTCTTTCACGATAAAGAATTTTATATCCAAGTGTTTTGCACCTTTAGAGTACTTATCGTTCTTAGAGAAGAAAATTGTTGCGGTATTGTCACAATAAATTTTTAGTGGCTTGCTTATAGTGTATACAACCCCAAGCCTTGAAATAAAGTTCTGCAACCTTAATGCATGAATAGTAGCCTCATAACAAGCTACACTTTCTGCTTCCATGGTGGATGCAACAGTGATAGATTGTTTGACACTTTTACAGGAGATAGCTCCTCCAGCCAATTGAAACACATGGCCAAACGTTGACTTTCCACTATCCTTGCACCCAACATAATTAGAATCTGCATATATAACCACTTCTAAGTGATTAGACCTTTTATAAGTAAGCATATAATCCTTTGTTCCTTGAAGATATCTCAATATTTTCTTTGCAGCTTTCCAGTGATGAATACCAGGATTACTTTGATATCTACTAAGTATCCCGATCGCAAAACTGATGTCGAGTCTAGTACAAGTTTGTAGATACATTAAACTGCCCACAACATAAGCATATGGAATGTTTTCCATTTCTTTTGGTTCTGTAACAATTCGCAATTTCAGGTTACTATTTATTTTCAAAATTTTACTATTCACTTTTACTATTTATCACCAAAATTTTTATTTCACATTCTCGTAAGTTAACCTATTTTAGTGATAACCCAAGAATTTGACACTCGTCGAGTCATTTCTGCAAATTTCACGAAACCATGTATGATATTTACGTTTAGGTTTAAACGACATTTAGGCATCCTGATATGTCCATAAACATTACAAATAAGAGAAATATAAGTTTTTCACCTTCTGTGACATTTTCGTAAGTTTTGGAAATTTTGTTTTCCAGTTCTGCGTTTTTCGCGATTTACGCGTTTTAAACATACGTTTCCAGTTTTAGCAGCGTTTAAGCAACTCAATAGAACTTATCAATCATCTAATATGCTTATATATAGTATATTGTTAAGTTTTAACATATTTATAAGATTCGTATTTTTAGGATACCCGGTTTTAAGTTTCGTGACTTTACGACTTACGGTTAGCGATTAACGGGACCAAAACTCACTCCGTAAAAGCAAGATATTATCAAAACTCATAGCTAGTCATCCAAGATAGTCATTGAACGAATTTTTGACCACATGAGGTGTTTTTCTTGTTAAAGCTTACATAGGAAGCTTTATACATGTGCTAAGTAACTTAATCCTTAAGTCTTCTATAGTATAACTAGCCAATTTGATCACAACTCTCTCAAACACATTCACCTCCTCATTTATTCACCAAGAAACTCTTCCTTTTCTCTCTTCATCACTGATCCATCATCATCATCTTAAGTTATCCATCTTTTGATTTCAATCTTCAAGTTATATATCAAAGTTCAAGGCCTAGTCTACATAGTTCTAGTGTTCTTTTGGTGATTCCATGGTTGAATTAGGAGCTACACAAGGGATGTAGGGCTGAATTCATAAGGTTTCTTACAAGGTTAGATTAATCCTAGCAAGGGTTAGCAAGATGGATAAAAGTTTGGAAGCTAGGGACTTTGGTTGAAAGGGTTTAGAATTTAGTGTTCTTGTTCATGGTTCTAGTTAAATTTCATCACAAGGATTGTAAGCAAACTACTATACTTACCTTTTATTTCATTAAATACTAGTATTTCATATATTTAATATGTTATATATGCTTATTATACTTGATTGTGCTTGGATAAATGGACTAAAACACTAGAAACCGTCGAAAGGACTAGATTTGCAACACAAAAACTGGACAGGGACTGTAAACGTAAATTCTGGGTAAAATTCCTGGACTGAGAAACATAAGTAATGACATAATATTATATATCGATGTCTTGTGGTCGTTTCGCCGGGTGGCTTGTGCCGTAACTCATCCCGATGAATAAACTAGAGCCAAAACGGCTAAACGTGTCCAAAACTGAGTAACAGATTTTAAACGGCTAAAACTTATAAAATTTGCATATAACCCCTTGTTGGTCAAAGAATAAAAGTGTTAGCTAACACCCTAACTTGAACGTTTCCGCTGGCCGTGCATTAAACGGAGTTGTAGAACTCAACTTATGACCAAAACCGTGAGACACTTTGCTGCTGATTGAAATAACTAGTACATTCAAGGGTAAATTGGTAATTTCACATTAGTTAAATAATTTCTGGGGCATTAGGACCCACTAATCTGTTTAGTACATTCAATTACCTTTTCGAGAACATAAAAACTGAGCCGTGATCAATTACGGTTTAGAAATAACGGGTAGATTTAGACGGGGAAAACTTAAATAAACGAAACGTAAACACTTATACGACTTTACAAACGTTAAGTATCCAAGCATAATTAATGCAATAACTATATAAGGCATGTTTATATATTCACTTCGTTGTTTTACAACCTAAGACATAACATTATATTCTAGGTTGCGCTTAGAGGTTTCCCCGACTTATCCATCAATTCCGTTATACGTTTTGATATCATTAGTTCAAAGTGAGTTCGTAGCCCCAGTTTTACTCGTTTAATCATTTTAAACTCTTTGATGGAGATACATGCTCAACTACTTGCTTTTACTTTTACAAATACTCAAAACGTTATACTTGATTGCATTATACTTGATTGCATTATACTTGATTGCATTATACATGATTGCATTATACTTGATTGCGTTATACATGATTGTGTTAAACTTATTTGCGTTATTCTTGAGTACATTATGCTTAATTGCGTTATTCAACTTAGTGGTTCCAAATTAAGTTGTTGGATGACCATTAATCTTTGGGAAGAGACTCCCAGTACGTGCAATTCAGTGGCTCCAAAATTAAGTTTTTGGATGACCATTAATTTAGTGGCTCCAAATTAAGTTGTTGGAAGGCTATTAAATTAGATACATCCTAAATTAAGCTCTTGGAAGACCCTTGTGGTAACATGCAATTTAGTGGCTACAAATTAAGTTGTTGGATGACTATTAATTTAGTGGCTCCA
The DNA here is from genome assembly GCA_022545495.1 of Chrysanthemum lavandulifolium. Classification (NCBI taxonomy): domain Eukaryota; kingdom Viridiplantae; phylum Streptophyta; class Magnoliopsida; order Asterales; family Asteraceae; genus Chrysanthemum; species Chrysanthemum lavandulifolium. Next base: position 146,758,517 of record CM040245.1, on the reverse strand, counting down.
AATTAAGTTGTTGGAAGGCTATTAAATTAGACAAGGTTTTAAAAATCGCTAGGCGCTAGTGAAGCGGTCGGGTAGGGCCTAGCGATTAATCGGTTAGGCGGGGATTAATCGGATTAAAATTTCTACACACAAATTTGTAATTTTAGATATTGTATTATATTATATGTATAAGATAAGTATAGTGCATCAAAGTTCAAAATTTTCAATTGTTAAAATATAAACATAATATATAATTATTCAAAGTTCAAAATCAAATAGAGATACTACTTGGTTTGTTGACCATTTTTAAGCGAGCTTTGACCGGTTCTGTTCGATTAATCGCTTTGTTGACCAATTTTTAAGTTGTTTTGTCTGAATTTTAAGCGATTTTATCCGATTAGACAAATTTTGTTCGATTTTGTCCGATTAATCGGTTTGTTGACCGATTTTTAAACGATCTTTGACCAACCGGTTAAATAGGCTGATTATGATAAATCAAGGTGCTTAATGAGTGATCAACGATTATGCGGGGATTAATCGGCCGCATGGGCCGATTTTTACAACAGAGAAATTAGATACATCCCAAATTAAGTTGTTGGAAGACCCTTGTGGTGACATTTATACTTTTTAATACTATGATACATGCATACATGATTGACATACTATATTTTAGCAGTGGGTTGTAAACACAAAGGTTGCAAGTTTTGTATGGGCGAAACTTGGGACTGAGTGGATTTACAATGCCTTTCCTGTGTGAACATTCTTTAAAGGCTTACATGTTAAACAAACTCTATGAACTCACCAACCATTGTGTTGACACTTTTTAGCATGTTTATCTCAGGTCATAAGGCGATAGCTAGAGTTTGAAGCACAGAGTCTCACGACATGTTTTGAAGACTTTATACATTCATATTTACCATTCGAAACATTTTGTAAACATTTATGTATTATACTTTGGGACCTCATTGTTTGTAACTCTGATTTCACTAATCGAATGGCGACTTTTCAAAACGTCTCATTTAGAGGTCGTTTTCTATAACTTGTACTTTGTATTATGAAGTAGCACCCCAGTGACACAATCTTCCGTTGGGGTATTTTGGGGGTGTTACAGATTGGTATCAGAGCCTTGGTTATAGAGAACTAGGTTGCATTTAGAGCCTAGACTATAACTACTATATACGTTGAGACCTTCCTCCCTATTGCCTTGCACACTTTAGACTTTTTCGTAATTTTAGAACCTAAGAGAGATTTATATGAACTGACTGAAACAACGAACATCATATGAGTCGATTAGTTCAAGCATTGCATAGTTACTCCTAAATTTGACATAGCCTGATCACCCATGTCTAATTCAGGAAGAATCATGCAATGAAGGGAGTATTAGTCTCATATGTGTAAGCAATTCCATAATTGAGCCAAATTTTCAAAAGACTTTCTTCAAAACCACTTTGTGGAAAACTAGAATGGGAATTAAAACTTCGTTTTAGAATATTTAGATCGACTTATGTCAATCTATTTAAATGTGTATGTTGGATGTTGATAGATAGGTATGTAAATATGTAATGCAAAAGTAAAGAGTAAGAAACACAAAACCACGACACGAGTGTTTATAGTGGTTCGGCAACAAGGACACCTTCCTTGCCCTACTCCACTCCCTAAGTCACCTACTCAAGAGTTCGTAATCACTACACGACACAAAACTCCTTATGGCTGAGAAGCCTTCACAACGTCGCCTACTCTTTTTCCGGTACAAGGCTAGACACCGGGTTCTTCCACGAGGTAGAACCAAACCTATCACAACGTCGCCTACACTTTATCTGGTACAAGGCTAGATACATAGTTCAATTACAAAGGAGGAACTACTACCCAACACTACACAACACCTATCCCAAAGGAGACCCACTCCTTATTACAATATCATCAAGGATATCAATATCCTTGGACACAACCTATCTCTATTTGTACATCGATGCACCATATTGATTGTACACCCTTGGCATCTTTCACTAATGCCTTTGACATGATCTTTTGGAACCTTTAACTAATGCCTTCGACTTGACCCTTTGGCATCCTTCACTAATGCCTTTGACACGGACGTTCGGCACCTTTCACTAATGCCTTCGCCTTGACCCTTTGGCATCTTTCACTAATGCCTTAGACACAACACTTCTAGAGGAAGAAAGAACTCAAACAAGAGAACTTCAAGAGTCTTGATGATGACGACATGGCAACTCATGGACTTGAGCTTGCTCGACTTCAAGAGGTGGTGATCTCGCCTTTAAGAGGAACCTAGAGAATCACACAAAAACAAACACAAACTACATAGAAAGATCATTTGGATATGAGGTTAGAGAGTTTACAATACTAGGAGAAAGTATGTGTAGGAGTGGCTACCCACAATGAAGAAATTGCTCACTATTTATAGACAAAAATATGCTACCGTTCTACGGATTCCACGGATCCCTTGCTTGAGGGATCCGTCTAGTGTATTCTGAGGGATCCGTGAGACGCTCCTCATTATCCATGGGTTATGGGTCATGGGTCATGGGTTATGGGTCATGGGCCCTAGACTTTGGACCATGGGTATCCAAGTAGATACAATGTATCTAGAAGATGCAATGCATCTATTCAATGGGCTATGGGTTAGCTCCATGGGTTATAGATAATACCCATTATAACTTATGCATGATGTCATGCAATGGTCATGGGTTATGGATTATGCTCCATGGGTATGGGTCATGGACTTTGGATTTTACCCAACTACATTTATTGTATTTAGTCAATGGGTCAAATACTTATACTTCTACCCATTCTATTACCCATTATAATACATACTAAGTATGTATATATCTACCCATTATGTTAACACTAGTTGTTGTACATATGTATTACTAAAACATGAAAGCACTATTACTTGTTTAGTGATTTATATGAAAACGTAAGTGTGTTAGTAAACTATTGTATTAACAATTTCCCCCTTTTTGTTGATGACAAAACATAAGATTATTTTAATGAAAAACTAAAATTCGTAAAAGTTTGAATTGGAGTTTTTACTCTCTTCTCCCCCTTTTTGTCGAAACAAAAAGAGCATAAAAAAGAAACTAACACATTTGTTTTAAGAAAGACACGTGAAAAGAAAAAAATAAAGAGTAAGAGAAGAGAAGTATTCTCGTCTTATCTCTCCATTGACGAGTCCATCCCTTTGTGAGGGCTTCAAGTAAGTAGAAATACTAAGCTAGTGCATTGCAATTATGTTTGCACATGGTTTCGTCCTTTTTGACGAGCATGCTCCCCCTTGATGATTGCACCTTTGCAAGGAGGACATCAAGTAATGTAACCTAATTTGAAAGTCTTGCAAATGATTTTGTATGTTTTACTTTGACGCGAAACTCCCCCTAGCTAAGGGTGTCAAAGTCTTCATGTGTATATTGAAAATTTACAAAACAAATGTTAGAAACCGTCGAAAGGACTAGATTTGCAACACAGAAACTGGACAGGGGCTGTAAACGTAAATTCTGGGTAAAATTCATGGACTGAGAAACTTAAGTAATAACATAGATTTATAGATCGATGTCTCTGTGGTCGCTTTAGCCGGTGGCTCGTCAGTAACTCATCCCGATGAATAAACTAGAGCCAAACGCTAAACGTGTCCAAAATCGAGTAAATGATTTTAAACGGCTAAAACTCATAAAAATGCAAATAACCCTTGTTGGTCAAAGAATAAAAGTTTTAGCTAACACCCTAACTTGAACGTGGCCACTGGCCGTGCGTTAAACGGAGTTGTAGAACTTGACTTATGACCAAAACCGTGAGACACTTTGCTGCTGACTGAAATAACTAGTACATTCAAGGGTAAATTGGTAATTTCACATTATTTAAATAATTTCTGGGGCAGTAGGACCCACTAATCTGTTTAGTACATTCAATTACCTTTCCGAGGGCATAAAAAGCGAGTTATGATCAATTACGGTTTAGAAATAACGGATAGATTTAGACGGGGAAAACTTAAATAAACGAAACGTAAACACTTATACGACTTTACAAACGTTAAGTATCAAAGCATAATTAATGTAATAACTATATAAGGCATGTTTATATATTCACTTCATTGTTTTAAAACCTAAGACATAACATTATATTCTAGGTTGCGCGTAGAGGTTTCCCCGACTTATCCATCAATTATGTTATACGTTTTGATATCATTAGTTCAAGGTGAGTTCGTAGCCCCACTTTTACTCGTTTAATCGTTTTATAAACTCTTTGGGGGAGATACATGCTCAACTACTTGCTTTTACTTTTACAAATACTCAAAACATTATACTTGATTGCATTATACATGATTGCATTATACTTGATTGCGTTATACATGATTGTGTTAAACTTATTTGCGTTATTCTTGAGGACATAATACTTAATTGCGTTATTCAACTTACTGGTTTCAAATTAAGTTGTTGGATGACCATTAATATTTGGGAAGAGGCTCCCAGTACGTGCAATTCAATGGCTCCAAATTAAGTTGTTGGATGACCATTAATTTAGTGGCTCCAAATTAAGTTGTTGGAAGGCTATTAAATTAGATACATCCTAAATTAAGTTGTTGGAAGACCCTTGTGATAACATGCAATTTAGTGGCTCCAAATTAAGTTGTTGGATTACTATTAATTTAGTGGCTCCAAATTAAGTTGTTGGAAGGCTATTAAATTAGATACATCCCAAATTAAGTTGTTGAAAGACCCTTGTGGTGACATTTATACTTTTTAATACTATGATACATGCATACATGATTGACATACTATATTTTAGCAGTGGGTTGTAAACACACAGGTTGCAAGTTTTGTATGAGCGGAACTTGGGACTGAGTGAATTTACAATGCCTTTAATGTGTGAACATTCCTTAAAAGCTTACATGTTAAACGAACTCTATGAACTCACCAACCATTGTGTTGACACTTTTTAGCATGTTTATCTCAGGTCATAAGCCGATAGCTAGAGTTTGAAGCATAGAGTTGAACGACATGTTTTGAAGACTTTATACATTCGTATTTACCATTCGAAACATTTTGTAAACATTTATGTATTATACTTTGGGACCTCATTGTTTGTAACTATGATTTCATTAATCGAATGGTAACTTTTCAAAACGTCTCATTTAGAGGTCGTTTTCTATAACTTGTACTTTGTATTATGAAGTAGCACCCCAGTGACACAATCTTCCGTTGCGGTATTTTAGGGTGTTACATCGCCCACGTCATTCTTTGGACATTGTTTAAGACTAAATTTATCTCCCTTATGAATAGGGACCATACCATCCGAGCACTTGCTCATATTGAATCTCTCAAAAGTCTTATCGATATAGGCTATTTGAGACAATCCTATTAGACCTTCATATCTGTCACGGAATATTGAAATTCCTATCACATAACATGCCTCACCCATATATTTCATTTCAAAATTCTGAGAGATATTCTTTAGTCTTATGCAATAAACCAAATTCATTAGTCGCAAGTAAAATATCATCAACATATAGAACCAAAAATATAAGCTTTCCCCTACTGCTCTTGCAGTATACATATCGATCAACGATGATTTCTTCAAAACCGAAAGATTTAATGGTATCATTGAACTTAATATACCATTGCCTAGAAGCTTGTTTAAGTCCATATATTGATTTCTTCAATTTACACACCATATTTTCTTTACCCTTAATGAATAACTCTTCAGGTTGTTTCATATAAACTTCTTCCTCAAGATTTCCATTCAGAAAGGCAGTTTTCACATCCATTTGATTTAGCTCTAAGTCAAAATGAGCTACTAATGCCAATATTATTCTCAACGAGTCCTTCTTGAGACGGGTGAAAAAGTCTCGTTGTAATTAATGTTGTCTTTCCGAGTATAACCTTTGGATACAATTCTAGCTTTATATCTTTCAAAATTGCCTTTAGAGTCGCGTTTGGTCTTAAAGAACCATTTACAACTAACTAGTTTAAAACCTTCTGGAAAGTTTACGAGATCTCAGACTTTATTTTGAGCCATTGATTTTAACTCTTCTTTCATTGCATTAATACACATTTTAGACTTATCACTTTCTATAGCTTGTCAAAAAGTTACAAGATCATTATCAATGCCAATATCAAAATCTGTCTCTTGCAAGTAAACTATATAATCATTAGGAATAGTTGACGTTCTAACCCTTGTAAGTTTGTTTAATGCTACTCCAACTGGTTCACTTGTTTGAGTTGATAAGTTAATTTCTTCATGGGGTGTTTGTTTATAATTCAAATGTTTTTCTTGATTTTGAATACATGAACAACATTCGGTGCAGTTGTTGATTTATGTACATTCATGGGTTTCTTTTACTTACAACTTTTATATCTAATACATTATTTTCTTTTTAGTTATTACAAGTTTATCAACCAACTAAATGACAACTCTTTTAAGTTTAATCTATATAAATACACTTATTTATCTTATCTGAACAAATATAAATCATTTCCATGTGTGATTTTATTTCTAGAAGCGTTAAGTGATTTAAGTTTATAGACTTTTACTTTATCAAATTATAAGCTCCCCCCTAGTTTTAAACTTAGGTAAAATACATTATTGGACATTAAAAACATAAGTTTGCAATGTAAGTCAAAATACAAAGGTCTTTTAACATCCTTAAAGATACAACTTAAAGCTTAAAAATTAAAGCCTTCGGGGCATAAAGATGTCGAGTCTAATTGGTCCCTTTTATTTAGTCCATTTGTCTCCTCGAGTCCGTACCTCTTATTTCGAACATGAAGATGTACAATAAACGCGTAACCCTAAAGGCATAATATATCGCACATAAGATTCAAATGAATGATAAATGATAACATAACATAAAACTTATCCCGATAATTGTGTTACGGACTATTAATAGTAATTTGTTACTAACCCTTTTTGCTAGTCGTATTGTTTTTAAAGTCGAAATCACAAAAATAGAGACTCAAAACACAATTGAAATATTATCAGAACATTTTCATTCAAATTGTATTGATTAAAACAATGTACATGCATAATTTCATGAAATGCAAATGCATATGTATATAATAATAAATCACATAGATGCCACAAAAATGAGATGCAACGCATAATCACAACTGTAACACCCCCGAAGATTAACATAGCAGTGGAAGGCTAATTGGGGTGTTACCTTGGGCTGATCACAGTCAATAATTATAGAAAATGACTCAAAAAGATAAGTTTTAAGAAAAGTTGTTATCATTCAAGAAAAACTCATAGTTTGTTACAAAATACTTCCAAATTGTTTTAGATGGTACACAAAAGATTGATTATGAGTTTGTGAGAAATGATAAAGTTAAGTTTACACCGCAAATAAAGGTCTTGCATTGCCCGCTCCGTGCCATAGATATGATCTTCAATGATCACCTGAGATAACATGCTTAAAAGGTCAACAAAAATGTTGAGTGAATCCATAGGTTTATAGTTAATCAGTTGAACACAAGAACATGAACATGATAATTTTAAACTAACAACTTATCATAAAGAAAATCACAGATTATTATGCGCTAAGCTCATGCAACTAATACTCAACTGCATACACCGAATTACTGGTGTACGTAATAGTTTGCCCCCAAGGAGGTAATAGCCAATTACCTAATGCAATTCAAATATGGTGCGCCCCGGTTATTTCCGATAACCAAGACGGGGTCGTTACTTCCCATAGTATTATTCACGATATCTGCGTTCACTCGCAAGTGACTAATGGTTCATGATGCAGGGGTCTTTCGGCTAAATACTTAGGCAATATCAATAATCAAGTAGCGAACAGTTATAAAAACCTTGTGTTCTAGTTTAGAGCATGTATCTCCCTCGCGGGGTTTGTAAATATAAGTAAAACAAGGCTATGAACTCACCTTAGCGAAAATGAATAAGCACAAAGAGATCAAGTACGATATAGCTGAGGCTCCAACCTGGAACCAAAGAACGAGATGCCAAGTCTCAGAATAATGATAAACCTTTGGTTCACGACCAAAATGATAGAGCATTGAATATACCATTTAATAGAGCATTGAATATACAATTCAATAGAGCGATGTAAATGTTGGTTTTACTTGTGTGGATAGTGCTTAAAGTTTTAAGTTCAAAAGACGTGCTATATCGACTTAGTTTGATATTCTTCAAAAGTTCGCACTTATATATAAGTGAAATGTTCCCTTTATTTCGATTTATGAAAATAACGATGTTGTCAAGTGTTTGAATTATTTACTTTTAAGGTGTGTCGACATCGGATATCAATTTCATATAATTATATATATAAGTTTAGTTAAATATCGATGCAATAACTCTCGTTATAAACTTTAGGTCATCAAAACACTCATTTTTTTGAAGTCGTTATAGGTTTACAAGTTTTCTAAACATTTTTTAAAATTTACACTTTTTACCCTCAAGTTATAAAATGTACAAGTTTGACCCCTAAACTTTGGAAAAATGACAATTTGTACCCAAAAGTATTTCGTACTCAAAATTTCCAGAATTGACAGCTTTAGTCCCTCTACAAAACTTTTTTGACAAAATCATTCCAAAAGTTACATTTTACACTTTTGGTCCCCCAAGTTTCAACATTTACACTTTGACACCAAAACTTTTATTTACCTTCCAAAACAAGTTTCCCTTATTTACCGATTCTACCCTAGACTTTTCCCATGCACACGGTATACGTACAAAACAACCTTTAACTTTCCATAATTTATATTTTAATCCAAAATAATATGTTTTGCATACTTAGTCCAAAATATACATTTCGCCTACCTAGCTTATTTAACTTTTACAAAAGCTTAGTATTAGCTTATTCTTATCTTATGAGCTTATTTTTGTTGTAAGTGGGTCGGGTATACGATCATTGGGCCACGAGTTTTTGTGTCGTTTGGGCCTTAAGGCCCAACATGGGATCCGTTTGGTTTTGAGGTTAACGCGACATAGAGGAAAGGTTTTAGTGAGTTTCTATGATCATTATTAGTGTTATAAACATAATCTTAATTGTACTTAAGGTTTCATTCGCCAAACATAAAAGTTTGTACGCGACATAATTCAATGATATTAGAGTAATGAGTTTTGTATGCTTTTAAAGAAAACGAATAATGTGTCTTATGTGAACGTGCGTTACATATAACGTTAACAAGGAAAACGAGATATAGAAAGCGAGTTGGAGGAACTTACGACACTCAAGAGAGTGGTGATGAAAAAAAGGTAGCAACGAACGTGACTAGAACGACTTATGAACGTGACTAAGACCTCCAATATTACCCCTCGTTCCTTATACCCTAGCAAACGATCAAAACCCTTTTGCGTTTGGTTCTTTTCCTTTGAACTGTTCCACAGAAGACGAGTGTGAGAATGTTCTTGAGTGAGTTTAAAATGTGTGAGTTGTGAGTGTTTGTAGTGTGTAACAAGATGTTTTAGAAGTTGGTTATATAGAGGAAGATATGTATGGTTCTTATTATTATTTTACATGCTTCTTTCTAGTTCCAAGGTAAAGAGAAATGGGATGAGTTTGGTTCTTTGAGCGTGCATGTCATGGCAGCCGGTTTATGGGGCATGCTTGTGGTCTAGTCGAGTCAAGTTTGAGTAAGGAACATTAGGACTTGTGGGTAATAAGGTCAAAAGGTGGTCAAGGGAGCTTAGTGATAATACAAATAAGCCGTAAAAACGTTTATTTATATTTTACGATCTTCTAATGTTTTGTCGATAACAAACGTAAAATCATTTTAACGAAACAAATAAAATACGTAAATGGTTTGAACTAATAGTTTCTAACATACTTACGTTTTCACATAAAAACACTAAAACAAGTATAAGTGATTTTATGATTTAGTATTACAGATGTACAACAACTAGTGTTTACATATTTGGGTAAAATATATACATAACTAGTATGTAGTATATTGGGTAATATAAATGGGTAGAAACTTAAGTATCATAACTCATTGACCAAATACATTGAATGTAGTTGGGTACAACCCAAAGTCCATGACCCATATCCATGGAGCTTGATCCACAACCCATTGCATGACATCATGCTTATATCATATATGGATAATATCCATAACCCATGATATTGACCCATACCCATTTGACTAGGTGCATTGCACTCATAAGATACATTGTATCTAGTAAGAAACCCATGGATCAACCCATAACCCATGACCCATGACCCATGACCCATAACCAAAATACCCATGGGCAAGAGGGCGTCCCACAGATTCCTAGGTTTACACTAGACGGATCCTTGTGGGAGGGATCCGTGGGATCCGGGGAACAGTAAATATTTTCTCTCTATAAATAGTGAGCCATTTCTTCATTGTTTCTCACCCCTTTCTAACATACTTTATCCCTGAGTTTAAAACTCTCTAACCCCAAGATCAAAGTGATCTATGCTTGTAGTTTTGTTTTTGTGTGATTCTCTAGGTTCCTCTTAAAGGCGAGATCACCACCTTTGAAGTCAAGCAAGCTCAAGTCCATGAGTTGCTATGCTTCTTCATCATCAAGACCATCAAGTCCTCTTGTTGATGGTTCTTTTCTTTCTTCTAAGTGTAGTGTTGAAGACATTAGTGAAAGATGTCTCAAGTGTCAAGACGAAGACATTAGTGAAAGGTGTCGATCGTCCGTATTGTAGGCATTAGTGAAGGGTGCCAGAAGTCAGTGACAAGACATTAGTGAAGGGTGTCTTGAAGATCTAGTTAAAGGCATTAGTGAAAGGCGCCTTAGATGTACACTCGATATAGTGTGTTTCGATGTACAAGATAGATTAGTATTGGATCCAAGGATATTGATATCCTTGATGATGTTGTAATAAGGAGTTGGTCTCCTTTGGGATTAGTCGTTGGTGTAGTGTTGGGTAGTAGTTCCTCCATTGTAATGGAACTCTGGTATTCAGCCTAGCACCGGATAAAGGGTAGGCGACATTGTGGTAGGTGTGGTTCACCTTGGTGTGAAAGAACCCGTGGTTAGCCTAGTACCGGAAAAAGAGTAGGCAACGTTGAAGGTTTCTCCACCATAAGGAGTCGGTGTCGTGTAGTGATTACGAACTCTCGAGTAGGTGACTCGGGGAGTGGAGTAGGGCAAGGAAGGTGTCCTTGTAGCCGAACCACTATAAATACTCGCGTTGTGGTTTTGTGCTTCTTACTCTTATCTTTTCATTACATACTTATACTTCTATTTGTTTGTTTATCAACATCCAACACACATCCAAATAGATTGACATAAGTCGTTCTAAATAGATTAAAAGAAAGTTTTAATTGGCAAAACTATTCAACCCTCCCTTCTAGTTTTCCACAATTGGCATCAGAGCTTCGTTACCAAGTTTCTTGAAGTATATTGTACTTTAAAAACTTGATACGATCCATGGTTAATTGAAAACTACAAAGAAGGTTTTTCATAAAAACAAACACCATGTTTTTAAAACTCTTTGTCTGGATGTTGATTAGATGACAACATTTTTCTTATTATTTTTTTTGTGCACTAATCTTCTTTGTCATGTTGATTAGTTAAAGCTCATACCTACCAAGTCATAGGAATCGCTTGGTAACAAGAATACCTTCCCTAAGAAGGTATCTTAAGCACAAAGGAGCTGGAATTGTCTTCTGACATTTGTTGTGTCATTTGTAAAGACATTCCTAAGTGCATTTGAGGTATGACTTTTCACTTATCTCTAAATGACGTTAGCTTGATAAATAAGTATGGTTACCTAGGTATTTATTTGACTATCTTTTGTGCATATACATGTATTACATGTAGCTTCATTATGAAGTTTTTTTTTCTCACATACGTGTTACTTTTTCGTCTAAAGTCATGGTATATAAAACTTGTGTTTTATTTCACTTAATCCAAAAATCATATCTTTCTAATAATAAAACAAAACACAAATCTCAAAATTCCTCCTTCCCATAAATGAACCATCCGTCGACCCTTCTATCAAATCCCCACTTTTCAAATCTTCCACTTTCAAAATTACCTCTCATTCAAAACTTCATCTTCCTCTCATCTCATCTCAAACCAAAACCAAGAAGGTTCGTCATCAACATGGTTTACATCCTCCTCGTGCTCATCGCCTTAACACTCATCGCTCTTGTGTTCCCTATGATGAAGTTCTCATACGGAGACATATACTTTGTGTTGTTAATCTACATTGGGATCATATACCCAATCCTTTGTATCATTCTTAGCATTGAAATGAAATATTATTAATAGTCTAGTTTATCTAGGTTATTATTATCATAATGTGTTTGTCATTTCTTTTGATTTATATGTTTCGTATTCTTTTATGATACATTAGAAGCCATGTATGCATGCTAAAAGAAAATGTAGGCTAAAACACATGTCTTGGTACAAAATTGTAAAACCTATGTTTTTATCAAATCTGTTTCTGTTACTACAGACCCACGTATCCCGGCAAGTATACTAGTCGGATCCCTTATAGAAGGGAACCATGGGAACCGTCCTTCTAGATAAACAAATTTTCATGCAAAAATATAAACCACTTTCTTCCTAAAAAGAAATGTTTTACTAGAATGTCAAACATTAAGTTAGGTAAATGTCATTGTTAATAAACATCTTGTAAAAACGTTAGGTAATCATTGTTTTACTCATAATACGTCACATCCTATTTACTTGTCTTTCCTATAGGGTTCGCTATGTCGCATGAATATGAGTTTGATTTTTCACTCACTAGCGTCTACACTCCTAACATCTCCTCGAGCCCAACACACCGCAATCATGTCCGGGTTCAATAATCTCGAAACCGTCACTTCCACGAAGGACGTGTTGTAGACACCTCTACAATTCAAGAAGGTATCAATACCTCCTTGAGCCATAGTATTGGAATGTCTTCTAAATTAACGAGAAAATATGTCCAAGGTTTGTATTGGAATTCTTCCATCAAGTCGAACTCGTTCGTAACGAGGATCGCTCTCTATCTCTTTGGTTTTTGATCAAGAACCAAAAGTTTGTTTTAACCCTTGGACAATTTGCTCACATCCTCCGGATTCCAAATCATGGACAATGTGCCTTCACTGAAGATTGGTCTCTTGATTCTCTCTTCAACTTTCGTGAAGAAAATAGTCCATATTGTTCACACATACCCTCCCCTGAGGATTTAAATCGCATAATATGCAAACCTCGACCATATTACTCCGATCCAAACATTATCTTTACACGGGAAATTCGAGAAGAGTACAAACCTCTTGCACTCATTCTACGTAAAAATGTTTGGAGTCTTAGGGGAAATCGAGAAATTCTTCCCGCTTGTTGTGCTCACATAATGTATTGTTTGCTAACACAACAACCATACAATCTCGCCTACTTCTTCGCAAGGCTAATTGTAAATCTTCAAGGCTCCAAGAATAAACTCATCCCTTATGGAATGTTCTTGACGCCTCTATCATAACGTCATGCATTTTCATCCTCAATTTCAAAGTCCGTTTATGCGTGACTTGTGAACAAGATGATGGAACATTAAACACATCTCTCATGAATACTTTCTTCATTCTTGATTCCACCAACACTCATCAACCATTTGATGATCCTTCTAGCGAAAACGCTCAAGGAACTCAGTAGTCTTTCAAATAGGATCAATCCTTTTGTACTCATGCTTTATCAATGTAATCCAATTTTCTTCATTAAATAAAGCCTCTTACATTTGGTATCTTAGTATTAGAACCTCTTAAACTAACCTTGGAATATAATGCATTGTCATAATTATTGCATACCTTTAGTAAAGGTTCTGCTTAGCGAGATAGACGGATCCCAAAGTTTGTGCTAGATGGATCCCTACTCTTGGGAACCGTGGGATCCTAAGAAATGAAAATGCAATTGCAAATATTGTATTTCAAACATGTCCTTAGAACACCTCACACTAAGCTAGACATAGTGTCTTAAGGCAAATTAAGTCCTTATCAAGTTAAGTAGATCCTTCCTACTCACACATAACTCACCTAGATCACAATCAAGACGCTTGTAGATCTATCGCTCACTTAAACCCATTACTCTTCCGCCTCAAGCTCACATCATTTCTCACATAATCCATCATATCTAACTTTGAAATCTTTCGATTATGACAAAATTGATCATAATCATCCTTACCTCAAAATTGGTGAAATTGATCAAATTCTAGTTTTTCAATTTTAAGCCTTTAGGATATTCTCCAAAACATTATCCTAAGTCACTATCTCGATCTCTAGGATCATTTAGCTCCACTTGACACTCTCAAAATCTTTAGTGTCATCTTTGTTCATTCATTGGTACTCATAAAGTTCCAACTTCTTCCATAAAAGGCAATCATTAGCTACATCGCTCATTACCCTCAAGTACTTAAGCACCCTTCATTTAAGACACTTAGATAAACCAAACACTCAAGAAGAAATAGGCATTAGACCTTACAAACATCATTGCTATCTTTCTTAGTGGCGATGACGGATCCCTAGGATTAGCCTAGGCGGATCCTCGTTGGAGGAACCGTGGGATCCGGGTGACGATTATGTCAACTCTAGCCAAAACAATCATTTCAAGCTCATCTTTCTAACTTAAACACTCCATCTCATCTTAAATGAGTTCCTAGATCAGTACAAATCTGAAGTTGACTCTTGTGCATGTTAATCGTCACATTCCAATGAATTTTAGTGGCTTAAGTCTTGAATGCACTTGGCAAATCCCTTGATTTATAAACCACATTGTTAGGACTCCTAAAGTCATCATCTTCATGCTCATTTTCAGCACTTATAAACCTTTACAAACCTCTTGAAATCATCTCATCATGAGGAAAACTCCAAGTAGCAACTTATCCACCAAAGAACCACCCAAGAAAATTGCTCGTGTTGTACACAAAATCTCTTCAACCGAATCATCTCCGGTCAAGTCCACAAATGCAAGGAATCCTCCTCCACCGGCAACATTCTCCTCATTAAGAGGAATAATGGTACAAAATCAAGTTGTTGAGTCAACATTAGCTCCGGCTTCCTTTTCGCCGTCACCATCATATAATCCCATTTGGATTATGAGAAATTATCAAAGTCAACCACCCGACCATATGGAAGTTGACACTTCTCTACCACCACCATCATTCTTGGTCGAGCCATCTTCAAACGCCCCACCAATCCCTTCGGCTGTTTGAGGCTCCATGACCCGCTTCACTTGATCCGTCGCATCAAGCAATATCATTTCTTCCACCACCACTACCTAGCCATGACAAAGATTGTTATCATTGTCAACATGTTGAAAGTTTGATACATGAAGTGCGAGAAGACCAACGTTTCATGTTCCATCACCTCATCGAACGTTTCGACGAGATTAAACCTAAACAAACTCGAGCTAGAGGATTTTAGTGGTGTCCTAGTTTCAAGCGTTACTTAGAAAAGTCTAGTAATTCCAAGTCATGTATCGATCATTTTCTTAGTTTTAGAGTCATGTATATCATATCTCTAGTTTTATTAAATGAAAATACATGCTACTTGCTATATTTCTGAGTATATGATTATGTTGTATAATACATATCTCACTTTGACATTAACATAATGTGTTATATCACCATTGTTGAAATTAATCATCACCCAGACGGATCCCTTAATTTGCCTAGCGGATCCCTACAAGGAGGGAACCGTGGGATCCGTGATATGTAAAACTATTTTTCTACTAACTTGAATCATATTTGCAGGAAATTATGCATTATACTTGTTTTCTAACATTTGTTTTGTAGTTATTCAATTTACACGAAGACTTTGACACCCTAAAGCTAGGGGAGCTTTGTGTCAAAGCAATACATTAAAAATACTTGCAATATTAGGATTACATTTCATGACAACCCTTTGCAAAATTGCAATCATCATGGAAGCACATTCATCATATAGACGAAATCTTTGCAAACATAGTTGCAAATGAACTAGCTTAGTATTATTTTCTTGACGCTCACATGGGATGGACTCGTCAAGGGGAGTAAAGACGAGATCCTTTCCGTTACTTGCTCTCTACTTTTCTTTCTTTTCTATTTTCACATGTTTTACTAAAACAATGTGTTAGTTTCCTTCAAGCTCTTTTTGTTTCGACAAAAGGGAGAAGAAAGTAAAACTACAAATTTAAACTTTACTAATTTTAGCTTTCCTTAAAATAATTTTATGTTTTGTCATCAACAAAAGGAGGAGATTGTTAATACAATAAGTCGTAAAACGCGTTTATTTATATTTTATGATCTTCAATGTTTTGTCGATAACAAACGTAAAATCATTTTAACTAAACAAATAAAATACGTAAATGGTTTGAACTAATAGTTTCTAACATACTTGTTTTCACATAAAAACACTAAAACAAGATAAGTGATTTTATGATTTAGTATTACATATGCACAACAACTAGTGTTTACATATTTGGGTAAAATATATACATAACTAGTATGTAGTATATTGGGTAATATAAATGGGTAGAAACTTAAGTATCATAACCCATTGACCAAATACATTGAATATAGTTGGGTACAACCCAAAGTCCATGACCCATATCCATGGAGCTTGATCCATAACCCATTGCATTTGAGTGAATAGTTAAAACTAATCAATTAGTTATACAATTTAAACATTTATAGTTTGCACTCACTATTTTATGCGATTACTATTGATTTGTAAGATCTATAGTTAAACCATCGCCATAATTATTATTCACAATCTTTCAACGTTAAAAGAAATCAATCACAATTAGATACTTTCTTAGTTTCCAATTAGTAAAGTTGTTTACTTAGATTTATTGTGAATTTAAAATTGTTTAGATTTAGTGTAAGTTTGAATTAATCACAATGTTACCCTTGCTAGCCAAACATTATTTGTATAGAAAATAATTTAAGACATCTTCTATTAAAAATCAAAGAAATAAGTAGATGGAAGATTTAAAAGTATTAATATCATTTGTATGTAGAATTTTATGTGTTTTTAAATTATGAGTTTTTATTTTCAAATAATTAACAATTAAGTTATGTTAACTATATTAATTATCTACTCTTATAATCTACCCCGTATTATTTATAATAAATCAATATTTAAAATTTGTTTGCATAAGTATCATATCTCTAATTAAGAATCATAATTTTAATATTATATAAAACTTATATTTTGAGTAGTAGTTATATGTTGTCTAATAAAAAAACTAAAGGAAAAATAACATTGAAAAACATAAGAAATGTGGAGACGGAGGGAGAACTATAAAACCAAGACCTATTTCTCTCAGCCATATGAGAATTATATCTCACTTATAAGCATGAGTATAACACACCTTTTCATTTTTAATGCAAATTTGTTTTAATCATAAGCTTCCTAAACATTAGTTTGAGCTTTAGAACAAATTTTGTAATTGTAAATGAGCTTTCGAGCTTGAGCGTAGGTTACTAAACGAGTCAATCAAGCTCGATCATTTATCTGAGCATTTTAAGCTTGAAAACAAGTTTATTGTAAAATTATTGAAAAAATAAATAAATAAATAAATAAATAAATAATAAAATAAATAATAATAATAATAATAATAATAATAATAATAATAATAAACGAGCTTTAAGCTTGAGCTCGAACACCAAAAAAATTTCGAGTTTGAGCTCGAGCAACTTTATAAAAGTTCATTCGAGCTCAAGCCGAATAGTTATTAAACGAGCCTAGGCTGAAAATATTCTAGCTCAATCACTGAAATGCAGTTGAATATTATCAAATTTTAACATCAGTGCACTAAACTTCACTTGCATCAGTGTATCAGATATGTTCGATGCGTTCACACTTCATACTCATCAAGCACAACAAGGGCACAAGGATTCCTCGGCTAAATGATATGAGTAAATAGAAAGCTAAAGCCCATTAAAGGCACAAGTACAACGGTTCGTGAGAATTGGGAAAAGTGAATTAACAAGCATCACATATAATCTACGTTTCATGATGTCCAAAAGAGAATCTTATTGCTGATCCCCAAGTTAGAGTAAACAATGATTCCATTATAACATCAAACACTAGACGCTTTGATATATTCATATGCACAAATCGACAACAAAAAGCATAGTATCCAAACAGAAGAGTAAACCAAAAAGATTATTACGATCATTATTACATGTATATTATGAGTAGGTTACGAAATTTCAAATCGAAAAACTATAAGAAAAATGTATCAACAAACTTACAAGACAGGGCGTTTACCTAGCCTTTTGATTTCCCTATCCATCTGACCAGTGACCATCAAAGCAAACATCTTGAAATCACACAACAAAGACCAAATTGGATGACCAAAAGTTGCAGGTATGTTTTGTTCAACATAAAATGACTATACCAAGCCAAACCATAACCAAATAAAGGCACAAAGAACAAGAACCACCAGTTAAACAGAACTGCATATATCAAACACAAAATACTCGAAAGTGTCCCTGCAAAATGCCATCTTCTTGTCGCTGGTTTTGAGTGTTGACTCATATAAAACAACCAGAATTCATCCATACTCCTGAAATTCATCATCTTTGTCCAAAACCCAAATTCGAAATTCCTTTAAAACATGAAAAGATTAAGAATTCTGAGACTTTTGTTAGGTTTCAAAAGGTTGACTATTTGTTTTGTTAAAAAATAAAAACATGAAGATGGGTTGGTTAGAGAATCAAGAAATAGGTGTAGTGATTATAGAGTTTGAGAGTAACTGATTGGTGTTGATGATGGTCGAATTGTAATCTCAAGTTTTGCACCTACCATTCATTTGTTGTGACTTCCTTCGTCTAATTGGTGTTTCTTTGACTATTTTTGTCTTGTGATTGGTGTGTTTAGTTTTTATTAATTATTGTCCTATATAGATATACTAGTTTAAGACACTAACACACGGATAGTTAAATATATTTTATTTTAGCCGTTTATAAAAGTAATCGTTTTTTAGTTTGAAGGCAAATTTTATTATATATATGAAAAAAATTATTAAAAAAATTCATCTATATATAAACCATATCAGAAACAAACGACTTATAAATGATGTAAAAGTAACTACCTTATCACTCAATTTATAGAATCAAGTCACTTGATGCAAGTAGATATTTTTTCAAGGCTAACGCAAGTAAATATCAACACTTATACACTAATCATAAAATTCACTTTGAATGATCATTGTTCATTTGGGAACACGCATTAAAGTTCAATAAATCAAAGATATGTCAATGAATAAAATCAAAATACATCAAATAGTTGAACTTGAAGATGGCTTGCACTTTTTCTCATGGAAGCGGTGCAGCACTTTTATTAATAACGAAATCAGATTACATTAATAATAACGAAAATAAAAAGGCAGAAAATTAAATGGACGAGAAGGGGTAAAGCGAGAAGCATGTGACTCTAAATTGATAAATAAATAAAGCAAGAAAAGTCGTGGAGCGAGGCTCGTGTAAAACACGATTCCCTTAAACAGATTCGCCCGTCTGCTTCCTGCGGGATTCTAACGTCCAAAGTCATGACAAATAGGACTTGACTTACTTGCCCGAAAGATCACTAAAGCTTGGCGTTTATGATCGAAGAGAATCTTTGGAACGCTCAGATTTGAGCCATTTCATCTATAAACCGAATGAGATGTGTTTAATATATAAATTTAAACCTATCTTGGTCACCAAGAAAAGATATTTACTGAATAAACACGATACGCAAATCTGTTAAATATTAAACACGATTTCAATATCTTCCATTTATTTAAACCGATTTTGTCTAACTTGTTTACAAAGTTTAAATCGGTTCAAAATAAACGGACACAAAATGCGAAATATATGACAACGAATCAAATAAAAGATACGCGGTGTCACGAGGTTTGAGTCGATTCGTGTCCGCAAGTCGCGCATGAGTTCGAAGCTTGAACCCATTTGGCCCGTAAATCTGAATCTGCACCCTTCTCCGCACACAAGACGTAGGTGTTGGAGTAAAACCAACAAATCAATTTGAAGGTTCATATCAAGATTCCTATATAAACAAGGTTTTATTTCTTGTTTTGGCGATGTGGGATACTCCCACTTTCCAAATTTTGTGTTTGAGTGCCTCACTTGAGACACGATATCTCATTCATATCAACTCCATTTTGACACTCTTTAGCTCGTTGCGAAGCTCTCGTCAGGAGAGAATAAAGCTACCAAGAAATATAAATATATATAACATATACATATATTAAATAGTGTCCAAAAGTTTGCAAAAACCACTTTGCAAAACTCATTTTCCAACAATCCCCACATGAATGGAGATCGGTCGAAACACACGAAAGTTTCGGTGAAATTTCGCAGTTAAGTCTTGCATAGGATAGGTAGGTGTAACCCTTTGAACCTTCCCTTGTGAGATGCACTTAGTCTCCTAGATCCGAGTAGACGCGATGTCCTTGAACTCATCATCCATTTACGTGAGCGACATTACACTTCACACAAGACTCTCCCCGACATTGTCAAGTCCTCATAGTCGTGTTCATGGTCATGAACACTAGCTCGGTTCTGCAAGAGCTCTTAGGAATTGCGCCCACATTTCCTTCAAGCGACCCCACTTCTCTCACATAGGTGATTTCATCTTGAATCATTAAAACATATGTTTTGTGATTTCATCTTGAATCATTATGCTTTATGATTTCATCACGAATCATTAAAGCCATATGTTTAACCTTTCAACAAGTCACATTTGTTATAGGAATGTACTAGGAAAGTTACAATATTTAGTAACTCCCCACATTGACGTGACTTCCCCGCATTTCTATGATTAGGTTATCCTATTGAACCCGGATCTTGGGATCTCCAACAATGGGTTAGGTTTTCCTTCATAGAAACTCATTCCTTCAAGGGCTTTAGTCCCATTCCTCTAGACGACTTACTTACTAACTCTCGCTTAAGCCTTTCGTAGCGGATCCGCGATGTTATCCTTTGACTTCACATAGTCAATTGAGATAACTCTGCTGAGAGTAGTTGTCGTGTCGAATTATGTCGACGATGGATATGTCGGACTTTCCATTATACATTATGCTATGAGCTCGCCAATTGCCGATTGACTATCACAATGTATACTAATGGCCATACGGTTTAGGCCACCTTGGTATGTCCTCTACGAATTGACGTAGCCATTCGCCTCTTGTCCGCATTTATCTAACGTGATAAATTTTGATTCCATCGTGGACTTAGCTATAACAAATGCTTGGAAGACTTCAAGATATAGCCGCCTCCTAGTGTAAACACATATCCACTAGTCGATCTAGAATCCTTTATGTCGATATCCATTTGCATCAACGTATCCTTCGATAACAATGGATATCGATCATAATGCGATCCATAATCGCGATCGTATCTCAAATAGTGAAGTACCCTAGTCATAGGCGCCCAATGTGCATAGCTTGGGTTACTAGTATACCTACTTAGCCTCGCTAACAAGATATGCTAAGTCGCGAATACCGCTATTACACATTAACATGCCAATAATTCTTGAATACTCTAGTTGGGCAACACCTAAGCCTCTATTTTTAGATAGATGCTTATCGGTGTCAATTGGAGTTCTAGCTAGGCCGAATCCCGCATTATGAGTATTAAGAATTTTGTCCACATAATGTGTGACTTAACATAAGTCCATTATGAGTTCGTATGATCTTTATTCCAAGGATCACATCACCAAACCCATATCCTTCATGTCAAACTTTGATTTCAACATGTCTTTAGTAGATTTGATCATCTTGTCGTTCATCGCCAACAATAAGCATATCATCAACATATAAACACAAGATTACATATCCACTATTTGTGTCTTTGACATAAACACACTTGTCGCATTCATTAATTTTGAATCCACTCTAGCATGGCGTGGTCAAATTTTTGATGCCATTGTTTGGGAGCTTGCTTTAAGCCATATAATGACTTAACAAGCCTACAAACTTTGTTCTCTTGTCCGAGAGCCATGAAACCCTCGGGTTGATTCATGTAGATTTCTTCTTCTAAATCTCCGCTTAGAAATACCGCTTTCACATCCATTTGGTGAACTTCCAAATTTCTTAAAGCGACAATAGCAAGTATCATCCTAATCGATGTTATTCGCGAATAAAGAATATGTATCAAAGTAATCAAGACCTTCTCGTTGTTCAAATCCTTTGATTACTAATCTTGCTTTCTACTTGTCAATGGTGCCATCGGCTTTCATCTTCTTTTGAAGATCCATTTATAGCCTAGTGGTTTACAACCGTGAGGTAAATCCACGAGCTCCCAAGTATGATTTTGTAAAATAGAATCTATTTCACTTTTAATGGCTTCTTTCCATTGAGGCCCTTCCGAGGAAGTAACCGCTTTCGGTATGAAGTAGGTTCATTTTCAACCATAAAAGAAACAAAATCGGGTCCAAACGATTTCTGGTTCTTGCCCTTTTTGCTTCTTCTAGGTTCAACCTCTTCTTCCTCGCTTTGATCTTGTCTCTCATCTTGAGATCATTATCATCTCGTTGTCTCTTATCTTGGACAATTTCTTCATCTATCCTAGATGAACTTCCGCTTCCTTCGTTAAACAAGGAAATATAGTTTCAAAGAATGAAGCATTCCTTGATTCCATTAAATTACCCTTTTGATATCCGGATTTTTCGAATCATGTACAATGAAGCGATAAGCACTGCTATTCTTAGCATATACGATGAATATACAATCCACGTATTTAGGTCCAATCTTTTGGGCCTTGGGAGTCAGTATAGCGAACTTTGCTAGACACCCCACACTCATAAGTACTTGATATGATGGCTTTCTTCCCATCCATAATTGTATGGGGTCTCTTCCTTTTCCGTGACGAGGTATCTTATTTAAAATATAACTAGTCAAAATGGCTTCCCCACATGTCCCGGCTTAGACCGAACTTATCAACATGGCATTAACCATTTCTTTCAAGGTACGGTTCTTCCTTTCGGCAATACCGCTCTTTGAGGTGAATAGGGCAAAGTGAACTCGTGTCTAATTCCATGTTTCGCACATAGGTCGTGAATGGAGACACATATTCACCTCCTCATCACTTGGACCACCTTGATTTTCTTACTAAGTTGATTCTCAACTTCGCTTTTGTATAGAACAAACTTGTCTATAGCTTCATCTTTACTTTTCAAGTAAGTAAACATAGCAATACTTTGTACAATCATCAATAAACGTGATAAAGTACTTATTGCCACCTTTTGTGGGTAGTGATTTCAAATCACACATGTCAAGATGTATCATATCAAGTGGTTCGGTTTTCGTTCAACCGATTTGAAAGATGCTCTTGTAAGTTTGGCTTCAACACAAGTTTCACATTTGTATTTTGAGTCAATATGGAAATTAGGTATGCAATTAAATTTAATCAAACGACGATCGAATTAAAATTTACATGTCCAAGACGGCCATGCCACATATTAGAAGACTCAATCAAGTAAGCGTAAGAATTCATTTTATTGATATCTTTCTTAACAACCATTACATTGAGTTTAAACATACCATGCAGGGCATATCCCCACCAACATACACTTGATTCTTAGAAAGAACAAACTTATCGACTCAAAACAAGACGAAAACCAAACTTGTTCAACACCAACGGACACAAGATTCTTGCGAATCTCGGAACATACAAGACATTAGTCAACTTGAGCTCTTTCTGATGTCATCTTCAAGATTACATCTCCTTCGCCTTGATTTCAAAGATTGCGAGTTGCCCATGTATGCGACTTCTCTCCACTATCAATCGCTCCGAAAGAGTGAAACATACTCTTATCAAGACACACATGATGGTAGCCCCAAGATCCACCCACCATTCCTCGTTGTTGGAACCTACCAGTTAACTTGAGATCATGGCAATGACATCGACACCATAGCAATCATGTCCACATGTTCATTCACCATATTAGCCTCGCGGAGTCACCCGCTTAAGATCTTATGATTAGCGACCACGGTGACTGGCCGGTCACAATTGAAACACACCCTTGGAACTTTTGTTTCACAATTGCGACTTTAGGAGCAAGGTAATCGACTTCCTTGCCCTTCTTGTCATTCTTTCCTTTCCTTTGCCTTTAGCTTTGACATTGGACTTTGAAGATGACGAAACATGCTCAACCATATTTGCCTTTGTAGAATCAAAGCGATACGTGTTTTTCTCGAGCCGACTTGTTGTCTGCTCAATACGAAGACTAACAACCAAGTCTTCAACACTCATCTCCTTTCGCTTATGCTTGTGTAGTTCTTGAATTCTACCCACTGAGGTAACTTTTCAATAATAGTAGCAACTTGAAAGTTTCACTCAAAGTCATTCCTCAACATGAATGTCGTGTAGCAAAACCTGCAGATCTTGAACCCGACTCATCACATTCTTTGAATCATCCATCTTGTAATCCAAAAACAAGCTACCACGAACTTCTTTGTACCAAGATCCTCGCTTTTGTACTTGCGTTCCAATGACTCCCATAATTCTTTGGCGGTCTTGGTCTTGCAAGACACGACTACATCGCTGTACAAAGAATCAACCAAACCATTCGAACATAGTTGTGACACAAAAAGTCCGAATGTTTCCATGCTTCCAAGGCTTGAACGACTGTTGATTAGAGGATTGACCTTCACAGATGTTCCACGTTAGCGGGTTCTCTTTAAGAACCGCGCAAGGTTCAAAGTAGTGAGATAAAAGAACATCTTTTGTTTCCACCTCTTGAAATTCTCGCCCATTGAATTTCTCCGGTTTCTCAAAGATGATTAGCAATGTTAGTAATCGGCGCACGACCACGCTCACGTAAGTAGTCACAGAGGGGTAGTGGTGTTTGTCATCCCGAAATTCAAACACAAACAGTTAAGCCAACGTTATAAAATCGGTATCTAAGAAATTCAATCGTGATTTACATTAACTTGACCGAATCGCTTCAAAGAAACTCAATCTTGGTTTCAATGAATCTAGATTTAAATAAATGACCAGTAAATAGATCAAGATAATAGAAACTCAATCTTGGTTTCAATATAACCGATAAGAATAAACTGCTTTAAAATCGCTTTAGATCCGTACACCAAATCAGAATTAAAATCCTCGCTATAAACCGGTTTAAAGAAACTCAAACCCGTTTTGATGAAACAGCTTTGTCAATAAAATATGTTAATAATAATTAATCCGATTTAATAAAAGTGTTTTAATTACATAAATGTAACTGCTTTAAGACTGGGAAACGGTGCACACTTTTATTAATAACGAAATCGATTACGCTTAATAATAATAGAAAATAAAAGATGT
Source organism: Chrysanthemum lavandulifolium (assembly GCA_022545495.1). NCBI lineage: Eukaryota > Viridiplantae > Streptophyta > Magnoliopsida > Asterales > Asteraceae > Chrysanthemum > Chrysanthemum lavandulifolium. The sequence continues at coordinate 146,733,301 of CM040245.1, read as the reverse complement.
AAAATTAAATACGATGTAGCGGGTAGAAGCGTAAGATGCACTCTAAATTGATAAATAAATAAACAAGAAAGTCGTGGAACGAGGCTCGTGTAAAACACGATTCCCTTTAAAATAGATTCGCCGTCTGCTTCCCAGGTACAACGTCCAAAGTCATTGTCAGGCACCGACTTGACTTACTTGCCCGAAAGATCACGGAAAGCTTGAGCGTTTATGATCAAGAGAATGCCGGAACGCTCGTATTGAGCCGCTTTCGTCTATAAAACCGAATGAGATGTGTTTAATATATAGGCTAAACCTATCTTGGTCACCAAGAAAGATATTTGCTCGAATAAACACGTATACACAAATCGTTAAATATTAAACACGATTTCAATATCTTCCATTTATTTAAACCGATTTTGTCTAACTTGTTTACAAAGTTTAAATCGGTTCAAAAATAAACGGACACAAAATCTAGAAATATATGACAACGAATCAAGAAAAGATACGCAGTATGCGAGGTTTCGGAGCCGCATTCGTGTCCAGGGTCGCTGGCTCGCATGAGTTCGTAAGCTTGAACCCATTTTGGCCCGTAAATCACGAAATCGCACCCCACTGGCACAAGACGTAGGTGTTGAGTAAAACCAACAAATCAATTTGAAGGTTCATATCAAGATTCCTATATAAACAAGGTTTCATTTCTTGTTTTGGGCGATGCGGATACTCCCATTGACGGGTGTCAAATATATAATATGTAGTAAAACCTCCTTAACATTGAAGTTTAGTCACGTATACATTAACACGCATTGAAAATCCTTATGGTCATGTATATTGTAATATTGAGAGAGATCTTCTAGATCGACCTCTTTTAGATACCTAATGCCTTGTGAATCCACCTCAAACTCGTCTATCATTAAGTGGTATCCACCTTAAACCCGCTCTTTTAACTACGCCTTGGCAAATGTTCCAAACTTCCTTTCTCAAGAAAGAGAAATCGTGTACCCTACAACAAAATCATGAAAATAAATAATAGCCCTTACATACCTTGATTGAAGGTGTGTTAAGCTCGAGCCTTAAATTAAGGTCTAAATAAGAACTCAATCACAAGCCCCATTGGAGCCAAAGTTCTCTATTACCCCGACCGCAAATGTAGGTTCTCACATAAGCTCTTATCCAATATTTCATCAACTTACACACCGCTTTTGTTTTATCAAATCGTTATTTTGGACTACTTTTGGAAGCAATTAGATTGAGCTACCAAAGACACAAAAGTGATAAAAATAATAATACTCAAAAGATAATAACCTTTTGACATTAAATTTCACACATTAGGTTTTTTTTTTTTTTTTTTTTTTTTTTTTTTTGTCGTCATGTGGAACAATATGGCAATATTCTCATATTAGCTTATGGGGAAAGGGTGAATGTGAAATGTATCAAATGGCCATATTCCCATTTTTATGTATAGTATATCGAAAATCGCTTTAATTCAAGATTCAAACTAACACTGTGGTAACTTTCATTTTGTAAACAACGATCATACACTATTTATCTATAATTACTAAAGAAAATGAACCAAAAATTGTTTGAGTTTGTTTGGGTAAGCTTAATTTTCGAGCTTATTGCATCTTGGTATTGCGATTAAGCCAAACATCTTTATACTTATGGCCTTATGGGATTTTTAAACCTACTTTTGAGAAGCTCTTTCAGTGTGGCTTCAGGAGAAAAGTTGAAACTTATGTAAGGATGATTCTCACTTATCACATTTTTACAACTATAAGCCAATCCAAATAAGTGAAATAACGATGCTCTATTGTGTTTTGATACAACTATAAGCTAATAATCCTTATTCTTGGAAAAGCGTAAGCTATTTCAAAAACTTATCCAAACATCCTCGAAATCATATCTCGCACATGCCTTCAACGATATATGTAACAACATATGGATTAACACCGAATTAAAGTTACCGCTTGCTAATCCAATCTTGTGGATGAAAATCAGAATGATGCAATAATGGAAATAAAAGCAACTGATCCCTGATGTGTCACCTTATACGTATTTAAGGCTATGTTCTCAAGTTTGTTTTTAAAGGAAAGGAAAGTAATGAAAGAAAACAAAATCACTCATGTTCTTGACTTTTTAATGAAGAAAAAGGAAGTAACTGAGAAAAAGGGGGTAAATTTTGGGCTATTTGGTGGATATTATTTCAAATTATATTTGGCGGAAACCGAATGGTTTCTTTCTATTACAAATATACCCTTTATTAACCTAATATAACGTCATTTTTTTCGCTATCTTCTTCCAAAGTTTCATCTTCTTCTTCTTCCAATATTTGTCCGTAACTTCTCATATATTTCTTCCCTCAATCTCGTATATCATAAACAATAACATATATTGTATCATACATGACTAATATCGCTTATGTTCTTTATCTTTTGGAAGTTTGGAAACAAATTTTCTTGATGTGTTACATTGATGCATGTTTGGAAGTTTACTTGATTTGCATGTCTAGGATATTAATAATTATGAATATTAAATTTTGAGTTGTTTTCTTTCATGTATTGTATACTATTAACCCATTGTTGTTTAAGAACATGTTACCATGCTTACACCTTTTCTTGAATTCCTTTATAGAAAATGACCCACGATTTAAATGGATGATAACTTAATTCATATGGTGAGAACTCAACATCTAGTCATGATTCACGCGGTTTGTCTAGTTGTTGTTCTTATTGCACATCGTAGATTAATAAATAGGAACCGTGTTAATGTGCCTACCGAGAGTCGATGTTGCATAGACAAAGCGTCACGAGAAGAGATGTTGCACGATCTCTTAACAAGTGGAAAATGTCACAACTTATTCGTATGAATGAAAACACTTTTAAGATATTGTGTCAAAAGTTAGAGAGTGAAGGTGGTCTTCACCAACTCAACGATGACTATCGAAGAACAAGTTTAGGTTTTGCATATTGTGGGTAATGATTTTAGAAATCGTTTTGTCTCTTGGTGTTATCGCCGATCCGGATCGCCTACAAGTAGGCATTTCCATAGAGTTTTGAATGCTATAATAACTTTAGAAGATCAATATATAAAACAACCGAGTGGTGAAAGTGTTCAAAAAGAAATTCAAGAAAAGAAGAGATTTAATCCCTTTTTCAAGGATTGTATAGGGCAATCGATGGGACACATGTTCGTGTGAGAGTTCCTATTAAAGATGCTCCAAGATATCGTGGTCGTAAGGATACCGACAATCAATGTACTAGGTGCTTATGCGCTTGATTTAAAGTTCACATATGTTTTGAGTGGTCGGAAGGCACGACATGATGGAGGAGAACAAATAAGAGATTCAATGGAAAATGAAATGGAGTTAATATTTGTTGTACCCGAACAACGAAATTAATATGTCTATCTAGTTTTCTTATATGTGATTGTAAAACTTGAATTTGGCACTATGTTCAATCTTTCTGTTTTAGAATATGTGATGTGTATGTGCAAAATGTCTTGACAGCACTAGCATGATGGAGGAGAACAAATAATCTTGTTAGTTTGTTTCGCTCATTTGCTCACTTTGTGGCTATAGTTTAAGAATATGTGATGTGTATGTGCACAAATGTCTTGACAGTACAAACATATCAAACATGCTTATGCTTTATTGAAATATAAGTGGTATGATTCGGATAGCATAGCAAATGAAACAGCTTAAATATTCAATCTTTATAATCGTGCTTAAATTAGCGTTAGCTTGGATACGGGTCGTTTGATAGCTTATTTTCAAAGATAAGGGTCGTTTTTCGCGACTTGACATGTGATAAGGGTGTTCTTTTCGCGTTTGGATAGCTTATTTTCAAGATGATATACTTGTGTTAGACTAATAGTAGTAGTAACGATTTAGTAATGTTTTTCGCGCTAATCTCGCATATGTCGACCGTGATTTAGGGGTTGTTCTTTTAGTGCCATACCTTATATTTGCTTATTCTAACAGAAAAGCCTGACATCGCAAAGTTGAGGACAAAGCCTATTCTTCATTACGATGAGTGGTGGAGTTGTTCGGAAAAGACAGAGCAATAGGTGAAGCTTCCGAACAAAGAAAAGAAAGAAAAAGCAAATGAAACAAGATGAGCAACCCGGTGGAAACAATTGATGAGATTGATCAACTATTAGAAACCAACGAGATTAGTTTGAAAATTTCACTACAGATGACAATGATCATGTTACACCATAAGTGCAACATACAAATACATTACCATCAAAAAGAAAAAAAGGAAACTCAAGAAGATGCATTTACCTCAAAGATCATGAGCTCACTTAACAATTTAGCTAATGCTATAGATAGGACTACTAAGGTATTGAACTTTTACCTCATATATAATTAGTGCCATAATGCTCAGATACTTTAAATAATGTTTTTCGCTCTTTACTTATTCTAAGGTTATGGAAAGTTCCGTCCACATGTCTATTCGAGGTGGAAATTTATAAGGAACTTGATCTAATGGGTGTTATACGCGAGGACATATCACATGCGTATCTTTTTCCGTGGAAACTCAAAAACAAGACCACTTTTGGTGTTCCACTTGAAATGCGGATGGGTATCTTAGCAACAATGATGGATGGAAATGAATGAAGAAGCTTGATTATCTATCGCTTTTATTTTAAGAATTGTACTTGTCATTTTGTATGATTTGAAACACTTGTTAATTTGTAATGGTTATCTTAGATGCACTCTAGAACACTTAACTTTCTTTTGTGTTGTAATGTTGTTGGGCGACTCTCGAGAACGCTTAACTTTCTCTTGTCATGTAATGTTGTTTGCAATCAAACCGCTTTATGGCTTTTGTGTTGCACGTACATGATGTTATCATCCATATAGTGGCATTTATTCTATTATCATTTGCTTATTTATTGATATAAATGAAGGGCAAATGGTAAAATTATCAAATTTACTTTTCTTTCCATCCAACTCAAGAACACAAATATCATTCATTTTCCTTTCAATTTCTTTCAACTGGAGAACACCTATTTTATGCCATTTTTCTTTAATATCCCATCCTTTCATTTTCTTGTGTAACCATTCCTTTTCTTTCTTTAAAAAAAAAACTTAAGAATACAGTGTAAGTGTGTGAACAACCACCGGAAAAAGACAACAGAGTTACAACCGTGTTTGTTACCAAAAGACAACTCACTTAAACCGAATATACACAATCCAAAATACAAAAAGGAGACACTCATACCTAAAGACAACGAGTTACAACCATGTTTCTTAGGTATATTATCGAACACATTAACATGTCTAGTTACCAAGGTATAAAGTATCAAATGCTTAACGGCACTTAAAACTTCATCCGGATCAACTCATAAATCACTTGTATAAAGTATCGATCTAATTTGTGAATGCTTAATGCTAATTTAGTTTGCTTCAACGATACTTGGTACTTGGTAGTGATTTAATTCAAATATCGTTAAAGAGACTACAATGGTTTGTCGGCAGATTATCTTATGAAGAGTCTAAAGAATGAATGCTTATGTTTGATGAATATGTTCAAGAAAAAAAATCCAATAGCAAACCATATCCACTAATAAGTGATAGTATAAAAACGAATACCAAAAACAAAACCATATAAATCAGACCAACTATCTAAATTTTGAATCCCAACACATTGTCTTTGAAACAAAAATTTGACTATAAATGAGTATACAAAAAGTAAACTTACTTTTAATTAGACAACATAAATTGAACCTTTTTTTGGTTTAGGCATTTAATGGAGCACTTGGTCTTCATTTTAGACCTGATTCATACTGAATGCACAAAGTTTTTGTCAAATAACGTACGATGAAGAATTGAAATTTCAGATTATATAGGTAAAAAATAGAGGATGCACCTTCATTTTCATATTGTTTCTAAGCATTCACTCCTTAAAGATGCAGATGAAGACCTAGAATACGATACGCCACCTAATAATCAATAAGAACAAAACACACATTAATCAATAATAATAATTAATCAAAGTATATATGATATAATAATATAAACAGAAAAACCATGATATTGATACACAGTGGATGGCCGGAAATCGAAGAAGGAAATGAATACTTCATTTTTAGAAATTGATTAGCGGAGAGATTTTTATATGGAAAAGATGGAGATGAAAAATCAAGAACTAATTTTGAAATCTAAATGCCTCACTTTGCGGATATTTAAGTGACCTCACTTTTCACCAATAAACACACACGTATGGTCTCTTGTTTCAAGGGAAACTTGTTATCTCGCATAAGTAAAGAGAAAAACATAGTGATTCTATATAAAATTTACCAATTTCAACAATGACAAATTCACCTTGTAAACTGCTTCATTCTGCTTTTCTTCTGTAATCCCTAATTCCATTCGAAGGATCATCATCTAGAACTCGAATCTGAACATTCTTTCAAGGACTCCATATTTTCTAATTTACCACAACAATCAAAGCTCCATCAAAATTTCTTTTAGAGCTCCATTTGCATCGTGAATTGCTTAGGGCTTTCAGATGAAAAGAAGATGAAGATGGATATACTAAAGAATTTGAGTTTCAATCAGACAGAAGAAAGTTTGAAATAATAAAATAGATCTAAAGGAAGAAACTCATCTCCCTAAGCATTGTACCATTGTCCCGATGCACCTCACGAAGTAGCCAATGAGAAAAGTTGTAAGCATGCAAAGAAGTATGCTTGAAAAGATACACAATATTTTTTTTTTCATAAAAATAAAGAAATATATTAATGACATCATCAATTAATAGTTTTTAATTCAATTAAGCAATTGAAAAATGCCACCTAGTCAAAGATGACATCATCATAAACCTTGTTTTAATAGTATTAATAGATGTTTTTGTAGATAAATAAATGGTTGTTTGTTTTGTGTACTGGATAAAGTGTCTGAAGTAGAAAAAATTATTGTTATACCCTTTTATTTGAAATAAAGTTAAGAATTGGAAGAGTAAATATGTAAAATTTGGATAAAAGGGATGGACTTAATTTGTAGACCCTCATCTCCTTGACTTTTTCTAGAAGGTCACATGTTAGTTTTAAACACTAAACAAACATCCATTTGATGACTTAATTAACTTACATAATTTTCAATTAAGACACATTAAGTTGTTATCAAACACTACCTTAGTATCACAACTACTTAAATTTATGTGCAACGTCAAATAATTATAATCGCAGAATTGTAATTTTGGTTTAACTTTTGATGCAAAATTTACGAGTTTAATTCGTAGTCATTACGAAAAAAATTCATGAGTTTGCAACAAAAAATAATAAAAGTCTAAGGATTAAATAATATTTAAAATATTAATTTAGTTGTAAATGATATTATCATTTTCAATCAAAGGCAGTGTTGCCAAAAAAGGCTTACAATGCCGACTAATCGCCTTCTAGACGCTATTGGGTCACCAACCTTTTGATTTGTGTAAATCGGTCAACCCCGATCAACCATGATCTACGATAGTCAAACTGCTTGGATGCTTGCAAATCTTGTCAGAATTCCCAAAACTCGTCAGAAACTTGTTTTAATCACTTATAGTCGATGTTTATCTATATTACAATATCTTTTTTAAAGGAAAATCTTATGGAGAATACCTAAAATTCACCTGGAAATACCAAAACTCCCAAAATACCCAAAACTTACCGAAAATGTCAATCCAATTAATCACCGATTAATTCGCTTAGACCGATTACAAGCTAAGGTGGTCGATCATTCTGACTACCGATTCACCATTTTGCAATCTTGATCAAAGGTATAATAGTCCACCAACATTACTTGTCATTTAAACGCTTAAGTTTAAAGAATATTATATGCAATTAACTTTATTCAAATTTGGGTTAATGGCATGTAATAGAACGCATTTCTCATTTGTTCACATATCGACATCTGAACCCAAAAAATACCACAATAAACTTTCAACTTTGTTTCATTATCTTACTTTTAGTCATTTCTTTACAGTTAGTCCTTTTGATTAACCATCGTTTATATTAACTCAAAATATGTTTTCTTTTCATTAAATGTTTTAATACATTTTATCGTTTCCTCCGCTTTTATACATTTTCGTCCGCCTTTACGAAAATGTCTAAAAGCGGACTAAAACGATAAAATGGATTTAAAACGATAAAAACGGACTAAAACATTTAATGTGAAATAGAAACATATTTTTGAGTTAATGATAAACGGTCGTTAGTCAAAAGGACTAACGGTGCAAAGAAATGACTATAAAAGTATTATAATGAAACAAAATTTGAAAGTTTGATTGTATTACAGATTTTTTAGGTTAGATCGATATGTGAACAAATAAAAAATACGATGCTATTACACGTCATTAACCTTTCAAATTTTAATCAAGTTAATTATGAATAAATGTAGTTTTCTTAATTAAATTGAGTATGGTTCTTTTGGTAATTGCGTTGCCCAACCTTTAAGTGACTAAATTCATAAGGTTGGAGTCAAAACTGCAAAACTCAAATCATGTAAAACTGACCTTATAGGGAGACTGTTGCTTGGTTTTCTTAAGCATTGAGGTTCATTTAACATTGTTGATGCGCAACTTTTGTAAACCAAAAGGGCACTGCCAATGATGGCTATAAATTGCTACGGTAAAAAGAACAGAGTACTAAAATATCAAGTAAGAGATCAGATAAGGACCAAGATGTAGAGCTACATTTACACCCCTGCAGCACCAACAATCTTTTGCACTTTTCATTTTATTCTATGAGCTACAACTAACAAAACGAGGTCGAACACACTGTTAAAACACACTTCTATAGAGGAAAAAAAAAATATATTATCGTATATTCACCGGGTGTAACAACCTTTTACCCAAAAAAAAAATTTATTATCGCATAATAACTTTTGAAAGTCACAAAGACGATACTTTATAGATAGAGGGTTTTATGGCAGGTTAAGCCAAACATGGTTGACAAAATTCATTGATTTAGAATGAGTAGCCATGCTTTCAGAACCTGAATGATGGAATTTGGACCTAACAACTGGATTTTCCATAACATCGACCCCAAGACTAAAAATCATAACCGTCTGGAGTTTGCCTATTAGTTTTTCCCAGTTCCATTGATCCATGTCCCACAGAATTACGCGTTCCTCATCAACAAACAACTAACTTTTTAATTTCAATGATCCTGTAAAGAACATCTTTCTAGCTTTTAGAATGTATCTGCAGTTTCTAAGACGAGAATGAGAACATGCTGACTTCATTTTCAAAGCTAATGTATGCAACATGATCTGCAGTTGCAGATCCGGTCCTCATCTCCCTGCCAGAGGTATTTTCTTGAAGCCTAAAGCAAGAAGACACAGTGAATCCACATAACCAAGCAGAGGATACTACTTCAGCTCGAACTTGGATTTCATCTGAATTATATCTTTGTTTCTTCTTCCATGGCCTGCTTATCTTTGAGATTTTCTGACAATCAATCACGTTTATACTTCCTTTATGCAGAACAAGATGATGTCCAAGAGAAACATGAGCAGACAGTCAAAAGTACCTCACGTATTGCTCTGGCAGTCAATGAGGAACTTGCCTACCACACCAGACTTGTTGTATGACATTCTCTGGCTTTCACTTTTTCCGATATGTTATAGTGGAGCCTCTGAATAAGAGTCAAAATCCAAAATTCCACAAAGAAAGTGATCTAAACTCGTGCTACTTTTCTCTTCTTTCATACGCAAGCTGACCTGGAAGAACATGATGAAGTACATTAATCCTGACTCAAGGTTATACAACTACTAATATGTTAACATGATAACAGGCAAACTTTATCATAGAGATCAGTGCGCGCATTAATATATTCCCAATTTTAACTACTCGTATGTTTCCAAATATATCACTCATGTAGCACAACATTCCTTGTAAAAATGTTTTACCATCCCTTCTACAAGCTTGTCATCCTTAACTAGAGAGAACCATGATCCAAAGTTGCCATTTGTATCTATAATGACCATCTGAAACTTTGTCATGGTATCTTTTGATCGTGTACAAATTGTTGCATAGGTAACTTGATGAAATGAGGTTCACCGTGATAATTTTGTTGGTAAACATTTTGACTACTGTAGAAGCATGATTCCACCGGGTTGGCCTTGAAGGCTTTCACGTGCCATTCATCGTCATCTCGAGCCTAGAAGTGTACTACAAACATCAAAGAACCGATTAGAAGGAGTCCCGAGGCCGAAGCCCCGGGCACCACCCTCCGACGATGAAGTCAGAAGTCAGAACTATACTTGAGAGATTTAGCATAATGCATATAATGTATGGGAAGCGCCCTCCGGCATATAGAGGCATTATGCATATAATGTATGTGGACACGCCCTCCAAAGATATGTAGGCACGCCTCGAATGAGAGTAATTATAGAGAAAGTAGAGACATAGTATAGAATGCGGAGTCCATAATGTATGACCAACCACCGCGGTGGTGGTATTTATAGTGCTCATACTCATCGCACCTTATGGGATGAAGCGTCGGGTTGCTTTACCGTAACACCCCGCTTTTTTGACCACAATATTGTCCGCTTTGCCGTAGCTCACGGCTTTGTTTTGCGGCCTCATTTGAAGACTTCCTACAGTCACCCAAGCCAAGATTACTCTACATGAAAGCACGCTTAACCGCCAGCTCCTAAGAACTCCACGCAGATGACCACAAAACGCGTTGTGTCATTGTAAGGCGAATGTTATCTTATGAGCCAAGATCTCTCTAGCGCGGCCGATGTAGGATTTGCTGGGGTGTTACAATCACCCCTGGGACTCATCGTCCTCGATGAGGTTTGCCTCCACCATCCCGAACGGCTCGGAGTGGCTCGATACCATCTGTAACACCCCGCCTTTTTGACCACAATATTGTCCGCTTTGCCGTAGGCTCACGGCTTTGTTTTTGTGGCCTCATTTGAAGACTTCCGTGGTCGCTCACCCAAGCCAAGATTACCACACGAGCACGCTTAACGCCGGTTCTAAGAACTCCACCAGATGACCACAAAACGCGTTGTGTCATTGTAAGGCGAATGTTATCTTACGAGCCCAAGATCTCTCCGAGCCACGGCCGATGTAGGATTTGCCTAGGGTGTTACATTACCTATGCCTTGGACCAAATCCGCTTAGAATGGGACATAGGTATTTCATGGAGGTGTCATTGTCCGAATGGGTAATAGCGTTCCATCATATGGTGTTGATACTTTTGAGAGGCTAGGCTTTTAACCAATGGATTACATAGTACTTTTAAGTGAGCTTGGGAAAAACACCACGGGCGGGCACCAAGGCGTGAAAGGGTGGCATAGGTTTTAGTGACATCGGGTAAGAATCTGCGGCGGGATCGAGGCGTAATAAACCCTTTGAGTATGTTACGTCGTCAAGTCCCCAAGTATAGTATAGTTGGTTAAAGGCCAATGATGTTATACTTAAATAATGATGAAATCTAGTAACAGCGTGTTGTTCGTCACATACCCTTCGGCCTTTCATCCGGCAGTCCATGTGGCCTGCCCTTCATTTGGCGGCCAATGTTGTGTGCCTTTCATCTGGCGACCAATGTGATGTGCCCTTCATCTGTGGCCAATATGGTGTGCCCTAAATCTGGGGCCAATGTGATGTGCCCTTCAGCTGGCGCCCAATGTGGTGTACTCTTCATCCAACACCACAACCTCATGAGTCATGACTTAGTGAGATAATATGTCTAGTCAATTCCGAAGCACCACCAACGAAGGCAGGCCGAATGGCCCACAAGTCAGTGCTCCATCAGACGGAACAGGTCCATCGGACCAGTTTCATTGTTCAACTACCTAGCTTTTACAGCTATATGCCTATATGTATATGAATCAAAAGAATATGTGGATTCAAATAGCTGGTGCTGACCAAATTTTTTGTACCAACAGACACGTAAGGGAAATGCAAATGACGTAATATTTTAGGGCCATTTAAGCAAGTTACAGTCTATTTCATTCCTATAGCTAGCATCCTCTAACTAGTCCAAAGATTTTTTTTACCATTTTTTGTCTATGTATCTCATGTGTTTCTATGTTTGGAACTGAAAGTCCAAAATGTGAAACCTGTTAATGTCATACAGAACAAACTCAGTAGCTAGTTTTAAAACTCACTGCCTCAAGATTATAGAATACAATATCATGCCCTGTCCAATCTCAGAACTCTGAAGATATTTATTCCACATCTTGTATAGAGGATTCATACAAGTATGAACGTTCACTAGCTTAATATTACTCAAATTTTCTGTCTAATTGCTAGGATATAGAAACATGGTTATTTGACTCATAACACCCATAGCATGGTCAACTTGTTATCCTAGACCTTATTAACCACCTGCAAATTTAATCTTCCAGCTCGTTAAATAATGAGATCCACATAATCATATTCATTACCAGATATATATTACATCTAAAGCTGATTACAAGACTACTAAACAAGGACTCCAAGCGTAAAAAGTTGGTCAAATTATCAACGAGTGGTCATGAAATGTTGGATGCTAATAAAATAATCTTTGCGGAATTAACAAGATTGGCAATACACATTAAACACGCTCTAAAGACTTCTTATTAAATACTGTCAGTAGATTTAAACCAAGGGCTGAACACTACACGTATTTCCAGATATTATTCACAAATAGCACTTATAATGTATGTAAAACTACCATACGCAAGGGAATCGTACATACATACAAGATCGATCAATTTGCCTGAATCAGAATCGGTAGTCAAAATCTAGAGAAGAATACTTACCTTGCTCACTAATCTTCAAATTAGAGCAGATGAATTTCCAATCTAAGCGACCAATTGCAGAGTGCTTCATCCAGCATTTCCAAGCTAAGCTTTCTCAATTCTAAACGAATATCCTCTGACCGAGGGTGTGATGAATCACCCACAGAAAAACATGGACATCATTGTCTAACTCAACCCAACTCCAACCTGGCAGAGATTTTCTAACTCCATTTTCATTCATCATTTTCCTTAAGTTTTGCACTTCATTCCATAAACCAGCACCACCATATATATCTATTAAAATCAAATAAGGCACAGGACTATGTGGTTCGAGTTCAAATAGCTTATAAGCTGCCTCTCTCCCAAGCTCTACATTCCCATACTCCTTACAAGAACTCAAGAAAGAACTCCACATCACCGCATTTGCATGAAACGGCATTTCCTCCATTACCCTTTTTGCCTTTTTAAGATCACCTTTTCTTGTGAAGATCAATCAAGCAAGCATACTGATCGATTTCAGGAGCCAAGTTATAATCTGATCTCATCTTTCCAAAATAACTGATACCTTTGTCAAGAAGTCCAGAGTGATTACAAGCAGTCAAGACAGCGTGAAACATACATGATCTGGTTTGAATATTTTTCATTCACTAAATGATCAAAGATGTCCAAAGCATCCTGACCCCTACCACTCTGCTTGTGAATGCTGTCATCATTGAAGTCCATAATATATTGTTTTTGTAGACTGCCTGATCGAATACTAACCGAGCTTCATCGATGTTACCACATTTTGAGTACATGTTAATCAAAGCACCAACCACAAACGTGTTGCAACCTGAACCCATTTTCATTACCAAAGCATGCACCTGTCTTCCTGCTCAAGAACCGCCAAGGCTCCACAAGCATCCAAAACGCTGGTCAAAGCATGCTCACTCAGACCCACATTTTCATTACGCATCTTCATAAAAGTTTAATAGCATCTTCACCTTGTAAGTTATGGGAGTACGCCGAGATCATAGTGTTTAACAGAACCGTGTCCTCATTGCACACGCTTCAAATAGCATAACAGCTTTATCCATCCGTCCACACTTCAATAATAATCAATAAGACAACTTATCACAAAATCATTACTTTCATGTCCAAGTCTCACAACATGAGCATGAAGCAACTCACCACACTTAACCACCGACTCTTGCTCACTACAACCACTAATAACACTAACATAAGTAAAACAATTGCCTAACTAACGTCCTCAACATTTCCTTAAACAAACAAAGCGCTTCTCTCCATACCCATTTTGCGAAAGCCCACAAATCATCAAGTCCACGAAACTTCATCATGAACCTCCATTCCACTAAACACCCTCATCGCCCCACTAATCTCACCACATTTAGCATAAACATTAACTAACGCGCTATTTATATACAAATTCCGGTCCAAACCTATATGAAATACTTTAGCATGAAATTGTGCACCTAGTTGCAAGTTTCGCGTCTTGGCGCAACAATTAAGACTAGCACAAAGTTCAAACTTTGATGGCTTATTGCCTAACATGTTTCCTTGAACATAAGATGCAAGCTTTTCGTACTCGTTGTCATGCATAATGGGTGCGTTTCTTTCAGGACTTTTATCGAACACATTGTGACCAGTAGAAGCAAAGGTTTTAAATGATGTAACACAAGGAGGGGCTGTTGTTTTTGGTTTGAAATAGTGAATATATGTTGTAATGTAATTCAAGGGTCTCTTGTTATAGAACATTGTATAATTAACACTTATGAACTGAACAGACTTGGTACTTCCTGTTTAATCATAATAAGTTATTCATTAGGCATGGAAGATAGTCCAAAGATAGCTCCTAAGATAATCGTAAACAGAAAAGTAGAATGGGTTAAGGTGTGACACCACACTTAATTTTGAGTCACAAAGTGTGATTTGTTTTCAACGCGTAACCCTCAATAATATTTTTGCTACTTTATTTTTATAGTGGAACTTGAGTTTAACTCAAAAAATTTATGGTGCGAATTTTATTACTAATGATATGAAAAAATTGTGTAAGAACTATTTAGGAAAAAATTGTGCAACACGCATTTCAAAATCCAATGTCCATCGAGCAGGTGTTGGCCTAAAAGTATTCTTGTGAAAGAAGTTGCAAAAGCCTTTAAACATAACTATAATTTTGAGGTTGACCAGAAGCAAATGAGAAATCAATTTGATTATATGAAAACCAATGATGGAGCATGGCATCTTTAAAAAAAGGACTGGTAATATCTACGACGAGTCCACCAACAACACGTTAATTTAACGTACGAAGAATGGGAATTAGAAATTCTAGTTAGGCTGTGTTTGGCGAAGAGTTTATGGGGCTTGAGCTTTTAAAATAAGCCGGTTTATAAAATAAGTCTCGTTTGTCATGCGGGTTTATGAAATTATAAGCTTTTAAAAGGGGCTTAAAACTTTAGTCCCCTAAAAAGGGCTAAAAACTTTAGTCGGGGGCTTTTGAACAACAATAAATTACTTATTTACCCACAAAAATATCTTGCGTATATAAAAAACTCATTTAATTATGTCATTTTAAGAATTTTTGATAATAAAACTTTTAAGTTTCATTTGTCAAACAAGTTTTAAAAATATAAATTTCAACTTATTTATAATATAAACACGGCCCATCACATCGCTCCAAACATACCCTTAGTTATCATGTTTCTTTATTATCATGTTTCTTTTGCGTGGAAAAATAAACATGTAAAATTATTGAAAAGCACTTCATTTCTCAACCGTTGTGCACAACTTTTCATTGATTATGGCCACCGGTATTAAGGGTGGTGGCACCCGCACGGCCGAGGAGCTGGCGGGCAAATTTGCCACACCACAGCAACCATTGAGGGCTCGAGCGGGTTCACCATGCAATGGGAAGAAGGTCGATTCGGGTAAAGAAAATTGAGTCGCTGAACGGCTAAAAATAATGCACGGTTAAAGAAAATGGTGAGGGTAGGGATACACCGTTACTAAAAATCTATGGTGAGGGTGGTGTGAGGATGAAATGAGTTGAAAGAATGTTATTGGTGATAAAGTGAGGATGGTGAGGATGGGAATGAGGTTGCCACCACCCTAAGTAGTAAAAAGGGATAATATGAGATATTCATATATACAATCTGTCAATCTGATATATTTATTTACATATTATACTAACTCGATTTGTTGTAATATTTATAATTTCATATACACATTAAATTAAAATATAATGATAATAATATTATAAATAAAATATAAAATTTAAGGAGTATATGTCTCATACGTATTTATTAAATTTATAAAATTATTAAAATACATGAAAATTGATAAGTTTACTTACGTCAGATAATTTATATAAAATTTAACTAAAGTTTAATTGATTACTCCATTTTTTTTTTTTTTTTTTTTTTTTTTTTTCACAAAATTAACACATGTGCTTTTATGCTTTTTTTTGCTCGATAAAATTTAGATGTTTTGACCAAATTATTTATTTCACTTTTAATTAGCCAATAGGAGCTCAATTTTGCCGTATGTCGAAAGGATTTTAATTACTAACATATATTTTTATACGCTTTGAACATCTCTTATTAGGCGAATCGTATATATCCTCGCAGCTTCATAATCGATATATATCCAACCAAAACATATAATCGCATATATATCCTTTCAAAGATTAAAATTGTCAAATATGTCCAAATTATTATTTTAAATATATTTTACATAAAAAAGTTCATAATAATTATAATTGCTATATTAAATGACGATTATACCCTTGTTCCTTTTTTATTTTTTTTATTATACACATAATATTCTTTTAAATCAATTTAACGTTTATATAATGGCTATCTTGTTCGTCGATTAAACAAAAAAAACTAAACATGGACATGCTATTAAATAATCAATATGGGGTTTTGCGGGTTTGATTATAATTCAACAAAAACATCACTCGATCAAGTAAAATAAAAACAATAAACAAAAACATTATATAAGAAATTAGATGCAATCAAAACAATTATGTTTTACCCGCTCAAATTTATGGTTTAGCGTTGTAGAGAAGTGTGTGTTTTGAGAGGAAATTGAAGAGTCTATATGTTGTTAAAATTGTAAATGACCGGTTTTAAGTTTATAATAAAACAAGGGTATAAACGCTATTTAATATATTAATTTTAGTTATCGACTTTTTTGCAATTAAATATATTTAAAATAATAATTTGGACATATTTGACAATTTTAATGCTTTGGAAGGATATACATGCAATTTTGTGTTTTGGTTGATATATATGTAATTATGGCCTTTTGAGGATATATATGCAATTCTCCTCTTATTATATATTATCATTCTCCAAATTATAGTCTCTATCGACTTTTTTTCGTATTTGTTTCTCAACTTTGACTTTAAATATTTTTGTTTATGTTATACAATAGTTGATTAGAAATATACTAATGAAACTACATTTAAAACCCAACCGATTCATATATTTTGCATCAATTATTATATAACACAAACAAAATATTTAAGGTCAAAGTTCTAAAAGACCGAAAAGTCAATAGAGACTATAATTTTGACTCAAGGAGTAAGAGATAGATAATGTCTCCATTTTTCTTAGATGCAACATGTCTAGAAAAGTTATGTTAGAAACAATGTTTTGAAAGGTTCAAGACGACTATTTAAGGCCAAGAGGACCAAAGAGCCTCGGTAAGAGACGCATACCAAGACGCGAGATTCAACTAATGGTTGTGGTCTATCGCCCAAATAAAAGCTAATGTATTCGAACTCAATTTTCATCCAAATACTTATTCTCTCCGAATAGATATAAATGTCGACTCATAATACTTATCCCTCTTATTTAGTAGACACACAAAATTTTCTCCTTTCAATTAAGTGCCCAATTAAGACCCTCAAAGCTAACCACTTAATTTAATAAATAAGCCTTATAAATATATGTAAGAGGACCTTTGTTTTCCACTAGTAAGCCCAAATCCTTATTTCTTCAACGTAGATTTACAAAACTATTCTCTCTTAATTAAGTAGCTAAATTAAATATTTTTCGAGAAAGAATGCTACATCCACAAAAAGTTTATAAAATTATACTCATAAACGACTTGACACGATAGTGGTCCAATTATTTGCATCATTATCTCGTTAGGAATGAAAATGTGGTGACATTTACTAGATTACATTAGTTATAGTGTAAGTCACATACGCAAAGACTAGTATTATAAATAGGGTAAAAAAGCACATATGTTGGCCTATATATACCCCATCTATACTTTCAAAGAGGGGTGAAGCTCTAGAGTGTGTAAACGTAACCTTTCACATATAAAACACACACTCTATCCTTATCTCTCTACTCTATCTCGCTATAATGATGAACTCTTATTTCGAACTTTCATGACCTCCGAAAATGATGAATCTTGATTCTAATAAGTGGTATCAGAGCTATAATCTCTTTATTCTTTCTTACCATCCATAATTGGTTGACAAGTCATTTTATGAGTATTATAAATTTTTGTGAATATAATATTTCTTTACTACCACTTAAAAAAAGAACCCTTTAAGTCACTTAATGTAAAACGATCAAATTTATAAGAATCCCTTTATCAAAGTTGACACACCAGAAGGTTTAGAAATATATATTATGTTGATTATAACTAATTTCGGATGGTGGGGTGTTATTATTGTTGTAATAAAATTGGTATGTTAATTTCAATTATAATAGTGATAACTATTTTACCAAATAACTTTATATAAGAACTACAATACAATCTTAAATAAAAATAAATTTATTAATTCAGCTATATGTCCAAACATACCAATAGTTTAACGATATTATTTATGCTGAAAATCAATTTCTAAACATTAAAACAATAAATGAAAATTTAATGTCTCGAGTATTACTACGATATAAGTGACAAAAGTAAACATTTAGAGCACTTGGTATAACAAAGTCATTCATTCAGCGTCTTCATAACGCGAACTTTATGCCATGGAGCTTTCTATGTCGCTATTGGCATCAAGTGGTCAACGTTGCTTCATTGACGCAGACCTTACGTATTTTGGGTGTAATTTTAATGGTCTAGCTTTCAGTGTTATGAATGTGGATGAAATGTAATTAAGTGTTATTGTCAATGCAAACAATGTCACCATACTAGAGCTCTTTAAGAAAGTTGGTTGCTAAATTTTTATTTATTTAATTAAAAAAATTAAAATAATAACAATAATAAAAATTTATGATGAAACGGCTATATTTTGAAAATATAGAAAGTTGAGGACCTAAACGTTCGTTTAACAGTAATAAGTAAGTGTAAAAAAGGTTGTGTTAAACGACATGTAAATCTTGTCACCACACCTCAAGCTCTAATAGAGCTCTTTAAGAAAGCTGGTTGCTAAATCTATTTCTCCCTTTGTGTAGAGTAAAATCAGACGAACGTTTGTAGCTAGATCAAGCTGGTTGCCAAGTCTATTTTCCCCTTTTGTGTAAAGTAAAACACGCGAATATGTTTCTAGCTAGATCCTAATAACCGTGTAAATCAAGTTGACCCTTTCCAAAAATTAGTCAAGTTTAGGGGCTTATGTGTGACTTCTCTTCCTCAGATACCACATATACTTGATACACCAGAAATAGAGATAAAATGTCCACATCAATTAGACGTTGCACATACTCAATGAATATCAACTCATAAATCTGTGTTCTAGAGAAATTTGGTGGGTGGGCAAAAAAAAAGAAAAAAAAAAAACGTTCTAGACAATTGAGATCTCTAGAAGCTTTTCATGTTCACAATTTGCATTTCTTCACTATACCATGTATGAAAGTATGAAATATTTGATTTCATAACATCAATTTCAAATTGATAACAAGAAGCTACATATTTATGCTTAGAACTAGAAATATTTAATTTGTTTCTCACGTCGTAAATGTATTAAACGATTATGATGGTTAGCCGTATTTCGTTGCGGGTTTAGTTTATGTAGCTTTTATTTTTAGGGTTAATATAAAAAGCTACTAAATTTTTAAAAAATTTGTCTCAAATCACTAACGTTTATATTACGTCATCTAAAGCATTATATCTTCACTTTTTTTCACATACGTTACTAAACCTTTAATATATGTCACCCTAATCACTACACTGGAAGCAACCTAGGTTGTATACGTACATTAAACCTATACAAACAAGTCACTAAACTTCGAAAAATTTGTCTCAAGTCACTAACGTTTATTTCGTCATCTAAGCGACTCATCTACACGAGTTGTTAAATATATTCGAACCTTTAAAATATGTTTCGTCCGCTTTTTTACGGTTTCGTCTGCTTTCATCCCTTTACGCTTTTATTCGCTTTTAACCATTTTTACGTTTTCATCCGCTTTTTACGCTTTAATCTTTTTTATACATTTTCGTCCGTTATTATACGCTTTGTCGCTCTATACGCTTTTATACGCTTTATACAAATTTTATAAGTTTTATTCGCTTTCATCCGCTTTATATATTTTCATACGCTTTATCCGCTTTTATACGTTTCGTCCGCTTTTGTCCCATTTTTAAGTCCGTTTTATACGCTTTATGTTTTATACGCTTTGTCCGCTTTATATGGTTTTGTACATTTTATCGCTTTATTCATTTTCATACGCTTTTATGTTTTAAATGCTTTTACGTTTCGTCCATTTTTCTTATGTTTTGCCCGTTTTCTATAGTTTCATCTGTTGTCCCTTTTATGTTTGAGAACATAAGAACATAGGCGAAAACGTAAGAAAATTAGACGAAAACGTAAGAAAACTGGACGAAAACGATAAAAACGGATAAAATGGATAAAAACGGATGAAAACGAATAAAACGATAAAATGTATAAAACCATATAAAACGGACAAAACGTATAAAACATAAAACTTATAAAACGGACGTAAAATGGACAAAACGGATTTAAAACGTATAAAAACGATAAAACGGACAAAACGTAAAACAAACAAAACGAGTAAAGGTGTATAAAATCGTATAAAACGATAATTTTAAAGGTTCAAGAACATTAGTGCCACAACTCGTGAAGTTTAGTACCTTAGATGACGAATGAAACATTAGTGACTTAAGACAAATTTTTCGCAAAGTTTAAGAACTTAGATAATATGTGCCACATCCTTGTGTATACACGTCCAGCCTTCTTAACCTCAGAATAATAGGTTGTCTCACTATTGGTATCCAACATAACCTATTCGTGAAGATAAGAACTCAGATTTACGTAAGATAAACATTAGTGACTTAGGACAAATTTTTTGAAAGTTTAGAACTTTTTGATATTAACCCTTTTTAATACGTCACATGTTACTAACTACTTTTTCGATATTTTCTTAAGTTCTAGAATCATGAGCTTACCGGTAAACATGTAAAACAATGAAACCCCGCAGGGTATAACTTTATTGATTTACCATTATTTATAATGGTAAACCCTAATTCCCAAAACCCACAAACCGGCCTACTTAATTATCCACTAATATCTCAGCTCGAAAGGGCGAAATCTCAAAGCTCGAATCGAGAAGTAAAGTACGAAAAGCAAAATAAAACAATAACCAATCGACAACACACGGTCGACAAACATAAACAGAAAACAATGCTCGACAACCTCGTGGTCGACAAACAAACCAAACTTGGTCGACCACCTAAGGTCCACAAACGAAAAAAAAAAAAAAAAAAAAAAAAAAAATTGGTTTTAGGGTTTCAACAAGGTGTAAACGAAAATAAACCCAAGATTCGACATCAACAAAAGCTGCCCTTAATAAGAACCCCAGATTCGACATAAAAAAAAAAAATAATTAAAAAAAATCGAAAATACATATAAGGAAAAAGTTGCAACATTCTTTATATTAATAAAATTTTTCGAAAAATGAATATATTGGTAAAAATTTGGATTCCACATTTTATTAAAGAAAGTTATACATTTTTCATCTATAATTTTGTGAAAACACCTAAATGAGCTAATTGTTCGGGTTTGAATGGATCTAGTGAATCCATTATATAACCGACAAAAATATTATGCTTTAGAAAAACATCAAACTCGGGACATTCATTATATTGGCCATCATCTTTAATTATTTAGCTATAAATTGATTAGTGATATACTTTGCCTTTAATTTTATTTAATAACATTCTTTCTTAAATTTTTTTAAATAAAAAAATATTTTGCAAACAGATTGGTTCGAACTCAAGACTTTCGACTTTAATGGTATCAATCTTAGCCCTCTACCATAAGCCTTTTTCGTTAAGCTTTCTATAAAGTATCTTACATAGTGATTATCATTCCTATTAGATGGTTAAAAGTTTAGAGAGAGAGAGAGAAGGTATAGAGATAAAGATGGAAGAAAGAGGATGGAGAGAAAGGTAAATGCTTGTATTATTTCACACACAAACTAGCACTCATACCTCACCAAATGAAGCAGTGAGGCGTTTTATACAAAGGATGGAAGCCTTTTGGGCTTTGATGAGCTTTAGGCTTGGTTCGGACTTGAATCGATGTAACACCCCAAAATATCGCAGCAAGACCGTGTTACCGGGTGCTACTTACATAATACAAAGTGAAGTTATAGAAAACGACCTCTAAATGAGACGCTTGAAAAGTTACCATTCGATTAATGAAATCGAAAGTTACAAACAATGAGGTCCCAAAGTATAATATATAAATGTTTACAAAATGTTTCAATGGTAAATGATAAAAGCGTAAGTCTTCAAAACATGTCGTATGACTCTAAGTTCCATGCAATAGCTATCGCCTTATGTCCTAAGATAAACATGCTAAAGTGTCAACACAATGGTTGGTGAGTTCATAGAGTTTGTTTGAATAAGTTGAAAAGCCTTTAAAGAATGTTCACACAGAAAGGCATTGTAATCCACTCGCCCAAGTTCACCATACAAAACTTGCAACATGCGTGTTTACAACCCAATCGCTAAAATATAGTACAATTTATAGTTAAGCACATATACACATAATAGTTCACATTATTGCACTTAGTGTTGCTCCGCCTATATTGGGAGACTTTCATGCAAACGGGGGCCTCCTGTATGTCGGGAGACTTATCATCCGAACGAGGGACCGCCCGTGTATGTTGGGAGACTTTCAAGTTAGATCGCCCGTGTATGTTGGGAGACTTTCAGCTAGACCGCCCGTGTATGTTGGGAGACTTTCCGGTTTAGTATAACACAATCAAGTATAACGAATCAAGTATATACCGCAACCAAGTATAATGCAATCAAGTATAACGCAATCAAGTATAATGCAATCAAGTATAATGCAATCAAGTATAATGCTTTGAGTATTTGTAAAAAGTATAAAGCAAGTGTTTGAGCATGTATCTCCCCCAAAGAGTTTGTAAAACAATTAAACGAGTAAAAGTGGGGCTACGAACTCACCTTAATAAATGTGATATCCAAAGTATAACGAACCGATGTATAAGCCGAGAAACCTCTACGCGCAAGCTAGAATATGTGTTGTGTCTTAGGTTCTAAAATAAATATGTGAATGTATAAACATGCCTTATATAGTTATTACATCAATTATGCTTGGATACTTAACATTTGTGAAGTCGTATAAGTGTTTACGTTTCGCTTATTTAACCCTTGATGTACTAGTTATTTCAATCAGCAGAGAACTGTCTCACGGTTTTGGTCATAAGTCGAGTTCTACAACTCCGCTTAACGCACGGCCAGAGGCAACGCTCAAGTTAGGTGTTAGCTACAACTTTTATTCTTTGACAAACAGCTAGTTATATGCAAGTTTTATGAGTTTTATCCGCTTGAAATCATACTCGATTTGGACACGCTTAGCCGTTTTGGCTCTAGTTTATTCACCGGGATGAGTTACGGCACGAGCCACCCGAAAAAACGACCACAAGACATCTATCTATAATCCTATGTTATTACCTAAGTTTCTCATTCCACGAATTGTATCCAGTAACTACGTTTACATCCCCTGTCCAGTTTCTGTTTTGCAAAACTAGTCCTTTTTACGATTTCTAGTGGTTTAGTCCATTTATCCAAGCACAATCAACCATAATAAGCATATAAAACATATCAAGAACCAAGAACTAGGACACTAAAACCTAAACCGCTTTTAATATGAACCCGAGCTTCCAAATCCTTAAAACATCATGCTAACCCTGGTAGGCTTGATATAACCTTGTAAAACCTTGTAACTTCAGCCCATTAAACCCTTTGTATAACTTCTAATTCAACCATGCTTTCGACTTTGTAGTGTAACTAGAGAACACTTATGCTTTCGACTTTGTAGTGTAACTTGAAGCTTCAAGATCAAACATGGATATGTTATGGCTTTGTGTTTAGGTGTTGGAATGAAGAAGAAATGAAAGAGATGAGTTTGTTTAAATAGCCAAATGAGTAGGTTACTTTCACTAGATATTTGCAAGGCTTCCTAAAGAAGTTAAGTTTACTTAGCTAGGTCATTTTACACTTGTATGAATCTAAACTCATCAAGGCTTATCACAAGCCAACAAGGCTTGTACTTAGCACAAAATTTCGTTCAAGGTATATCTTGGATGACTAGATATGAGTTTTGATAATATCTTGTCTTTACATAGTGAGTTTTGGTCCCGGTAATCGCTAACAGTAAGTCGTAAAGTCACGAAACGTAAAATCGGGTATCGTAAAAATATGAAACTTATAAAAATGTTAAAACTTATTAATATAACCTATCTTAGCATACTAAATGAGTGATAAGTTTAACGGAGCACGTAAACGCTGTTAAAGCCTAGAATGGTAAGATATTTAAGAAGAGAATTTCAACTTGACTTATCTTAGTGAGATATTTTGTAAGATATTTAACTAGATATTATCTAAATAATATTTAGTTGATGACTAGGTATATGACTGGCAAGGTAAATTAAAATGTATTAGTCAAAAGGTGGTGCGGTATCGGAGTGAATAGTAAAAGTGAATAGTAAATTCCGAGATGAATAGTAAAACCCGAAATGCGAATTGTTACATCGGATACATATCGCTGAGTAGCCTACTTATATATTGAACCTATTAGGTTAACTAGTCATATCCAAGTCCAAACGGCCATATGTTAATATATACTAAGCTATTACAAGGTTACAAGATTCCTATCATATAAATGACTATCACTTTATAATATATGACCATTACTTTTAATGCTAACACTTTCTCTTTTGTTGTATTTATTAACGCCTCTATTTTTTATAAACCTTTCAAATATGACGACGCCCGCTCATCCAATGTATATAGATAATGTTGTTAGTTTGTTTGATAGTAGAAGAAAATGCATACATCGCATGACATTTGCTATACATAATTTTTAGAAACAACGAAAAGTTTAAATCATTTAAATGAAAAATATAACCTTTTTTAAAATAAAGTAAAAGATAGTTTTTGTAAGTTGTTAGATAGTTTAAGGGTGTGTTTTGAATATTTTTTTAATTAAAAAATTATATTAAAATTCAACTTTTTTTATAAAATTGTACGTATGTTGAAAGTATTGCAATATTTGGCTTATTGTGTTCGCAATTTAGAGGCATTTTCATCGTTATATTTTTTTTATAAAGAAATCACTAAATGTTTGTTAGATATTTGATAAATAAAGTTTGTTATATAAAGTAAACCGTAAATAGCTAAAAGTACAAGGTAGTTTACGTAACTCATCACATAGTCGAGAGGGTGCTGCTTATTTCTTCTTTTTAAATAAAGTCAATGTAGTTTTGTAAACTTTTAGATAGTTTAAGGGCGTTTTTTGAATTATATTAATATTTACAGAAATTATATGTTAAATTTTAACATTTTTTATAAAATCGTACGTATGTCAAAAGTATTGCAATATTGGGCTTATTTTGTTCGCAATGCCCGACCAAGCAAAGAAGAAGCGCTAACATATGAGATTGGACCTATATAGACTAGGAAACACAGGGAAAGAATGTCTTGGGGGTCCCAAAAAAAGAGTGAGAACTAGCCCTTCGAGGAACTCTATAAGCTGTCTAAGTCTCTATTACCATATACAGAGGGAAACCGGTTCAATAGTCGGATAGATTTTATTGAACTTTTCATCGGTATATTTTTATAATAAAGAAATTTGTTGATACAAAGTTGGTGTTCCTTGTTTGACCCTGGTTCTCGCACTAATTGAATCTTGATGCTTGAGACCGCGCATTAAGTAACAGAAAACACCGCTAGGCTTATCGTGGGATTGTCTCCCACGATTATCCTCCGCGAGAGTAAGTAATCGGTTTTAGGTTAATGGAGAGTTAGGGTTTTAGATCGTTACCTTCAATGAGGGTCGAGATGCCCTTTATAGACACACAAAATCCTTGTTGGTTTCGTGTTCCCCAACCTTCGCGTATCCCGCCTAAGTCGGTCACTTTAATGCATATCTCATAAGTAAGAGATATCGATATCCAATGCCCCAATAACTTTGGGTTTGGGCTTCGTGAGCCCAAACAAGATTGGGTTAGCCCATTCGAATGGGCTTGTTAGTGGCGTTCATCGGTGGGTTCATGACCCAATGCGGACTATACGTCATCATGTCCCCCGCCTAGTATGCGCAGTGACTAATCGGATGCTAGACTAATAGTTGTAGCCAAGAAAATCATGCGAAGCGTAGCAAAGAAGCTAAAAAAGGTTTCCCGCCTTGAAAGATACACGGTGAATCTAGACAAAATATCTCAAATTCCCACCTCGTAAATCGTAGGAAAGTAACTGAAAACGTGTCATGTCAATCCATCCTATCTACACATTGGAGATAGTGGGATCCACGTGTCAATCATCGCGTGGTTGTAAAACCTATATAAACGTCCGCCTCCTCATTAATGTGATTATCACAGTAAAAATCATTTCCTCCATTGTTAAAAAGAAGCTTCAAACTTTTCAGCAAGAAAACCGTAATATTCAAAAGGTAACTGCGCGTGCGCCTGTAAAAGCTGTACCATGGTCCGTGGTTTGTCTGACTTCACCTCCGATTTGACCGAGGATGAACTGCGTGAGTTCACCTCGGATTATTATATCCTGATGGCTCTGCATCCGGAGGTGCCGGCTGGGAAGGCGCCAATAGCGGATTTCGAGGAAAGTAGGTATACACACGCCGAATTTGCGAATCAACGCAGTGCCTCTATCCCTATTTCGCGCGACGTATCAAAATATTATCGCCACATATCTCACCGACCGCATAGGTGCAAAGAAAATTAACAAACTTCGAGGTTAATCGCCGATTATTGGCGATTAATCCCACCATCTACCTCTTCCGCTGCTTTACCACACAACGTGGTCGAACGGGTGGGTTTAGATTCACTAAGCGCCGGGGACCGCAATGTTACAATCGATAAACCGGACGCGCTTAGGGATTGAGGAAATTTTTTCTGGGTCGATGAAGTTGTTCTGTGGAGCTTGACTTCTACACCCGTAGTTCGCGCCAAGGACGAAGCCCCTCCTCGGTTCATACAACACCGATGATGCAAATACGATAAACGCTAATCGTATTCCCATCAGTTCCTACCCCGAGGAATTTTTGGTGCACGTGGGCATTAGTCGCAATTATTTTGGCGGACCTGACGAGGTGCCGATCTTCTTAGACGCGGATGGCCGGGTGGGTGCTCGTCCTTTCGCCTTTCTTTACTTTGTTAATGTAAGCCTTTTCTTTTCGCCTTTGAATATTTGGTAACCTATTTGTTGTTGTCTTCATTGCGAGATGGATCTATTCGAGTTGTTCAACATGGCGGTCGCGCAGTCACCGTGGGTGCACCCGTTGAAGGAGGGGGAAGAGCCCATTCTAGAAGCTACAATGCGCACTTTAGAAATCCATTGGGAGAAACGGAGGGTAGTTCTTCCGCCGCTACCGAGGCGACTCCCCTACAAAGCGTGCCTAGCCCTGTGGTTCCTTCCCGTTAGTGGAGCCACAATTAGAAGTGGCGGAGAGCATGGAAGAAGAGAGGAGGAGAGCCTGTGGTCAAGCGCAATGATCGCTTAGTGGCGATGGCGCGAGCTCATCTAGGAAGAAGCGTCCGTTATTCTTGTCGCTGAGTCGTCATCCAAGGACGTTGTCTCGCCTCCCCCCGGTCACCGACATCGCCTCCTCAATAAGTGTTATTTTCAAAGTCCTTATCGCATTCCTTTTGATGGTATAAAACAATTGCTAATTCTCTTGTATGTGCGCGCAGTTTGAACACTCAGAGTCGCCCCAAGGATAGTTACGTATGCGTTCGAATCCTCCGAATCAAGAGTCAGCCGAGCCATTGACATCCGAGGATGCGCCAATGGATCAACTTGTTGAAGATCCGGTGTCACATCAAGCACTGCTTACGCTGGTTCTTGCAACTAAAGGCTAAGTACTGGAGAAAGTAGCCAGAGCGCGCAAAAGGACCAACAAATTATGTTGCTGGAAGCAAGTTTGGCCAGTGCCAAGTTTGAAGCGGAGGCCATGAGCTCGTACGCCCAAAGACTCGCTGAAGAGAAGATGGCACTGCTGGGCCAAATAAGTCAGGAGCGCATCGCATCGGTGAGTATAAGGCTTCGTGTCTCTGGTGAAATATCTTGAGAAGGGAAGGAAGAGTTGTTCTCTCGCTAGGGATTTTGGTGCAACTGGGAAGCTCACCGAAGCGCAGGAGATGAAGTTGCACAAGCTCAAGATTGAGTATGATGAGGAGTTATATCCCAAACCATGTCTTCTATCGCCGAAAGCACGTGTGGCTCATCGGCCATGGTCTCGCGCCTCGGCCTCAAGACATTGGAGTCGCAAGAGGTAGTGGACGATTTAGTGGGGTTGTGCGGTCTTGCGTTGCCGCGGGCGAAGCGAAGTCAGAGAGCTCCATAAGGCTAATCTGTCAAGGTGCTCGCCGATAAGGTACCGCTATAATGAGCATCGCGATGATGATCCGTTGTCATAATGGAGAAGATGAAGTCCGTGGAGCTTCCTCTAATTGTTGAATTGAGCGCGACCGGATTATCCCATAAGGGTAATTATAGAGGCTAACCTTGCTCGACATCGTCTTTGAAAATGCGGAGGCGCAGCCTTGATTATTTTTTGAAACCCAATGAGTCCCATCTGCAGGTGCCTGTGTTTGCTCGCCCTCGCGATATCTTGAATTCGTTTGTCCTGGAGAAGGAAGTTCCTTTAAAGCAAGTCTTGGAAGCTCATGCTACAAGACTTGCCAAGAAGGAAGGTATTAAAGGCAAGGCTATTTTGTGCAGTATTGGCGCAACTCATCTCCCTAGGTCTGATGGAGTACCGGTTAGTTTTGCCACGGTATCCCGCCAAGACTCCGACTTGTTGAAGAAGCTAAACGAGGTTGGGGATGCTGCAAACCGTGTGGGGAGCTCATCTCTTAGACGTTGTAGGAGCATATAGATTGTAACTTGTGTTGTAAATATCATTTTGTAAGAACGCATGGTACTTAATGAAATATTACTTTTGTTGAATGTGGTTGCGACTTATAATATTTGTACTTAGTTACCCGTTTTGCATAAAAAACGTGCTTATTGTCTAAGAAGCAAACTGCTGTACAAGCGTTAACGAATCTTTGAGTTCATAATTATGTATGAACTATCATACTTATAATGTTTTAAGTATTTTAACATAATCGTAGTATGGTGTGATACGCACTGCATCAGTAAATATCATAGTAAGGAGCCAAGAGTCTTGATTCCTGGTTTTGTTAAACGCGCATAGTATGCATTGTTGCACATTCATCGTGGAATGCGCATTGAACTTATTCCAACGTCTTGAAAATAAGGTGTTTAACAAGGATGCATGATCCAATGTTGATGGGTTTGCAACCCTCTTACTCAACGAGTTATTTAGTAGGTTTACTCATCCTATACACCATCGTGGGTAAGTGCATACACGCCATGTAGGCAAAAGATAATATAGCAACAATGTTAAGACAAGAGTATGTAAATAACAAATTGAAATGTATCACGGAGTTAGCTAGAAACCACGACATTTTATTGATACTTGCAAGTTTTTGTAAAAAGAAAAGAAACATTTGCCTAATTAAAACAGAATGTAAATACACGGACATTTATTGAGCACTATACTAGAGTGCGGGAGTGTCCATGCACTGAGCCGTAGCCGTTCCTAGAGATAGCATCGTTTAAGATTACAGATGTTCCATGTGCGTGGTAATTCACGGCCATCCATGTCACGCAACTTGTACGCGCCTTTTTCCTAATGCTTCAATGACCTCATAGGGTCCTTCCCACTTCGGTCCAAGTTTTCTTGTATCTTCTGTGTGACTCACATCATTGGCGCGGTATACGAAGTCACCTGGTTTGAATGAAACACTTCGCGCTTTAGCATCGTAGTATCCTTCATTTTGCCTTGGATCTCACTTCACATATAGCCGCGCTCGCGTTTTCTTCCAACAGTCTAAGTCGATCGCTGCTCATCGTCATTGGTTGCAACATTGAATTCAAAGAAGGCGAATAGTTGGCATTCCAATCTCGGGTGGTATGACGACCTCGTCCCATCGACCGCAGCAGGGGTGTCTCCGTGCTAGTTTTGATTGAAGTGCGCGCCCACGTAACATGCGATAATTCCTCCACCCACCTTCCTTTGTGCTTGTCCGACGCGCCTTAGTTCCTTCACCTAGACTTCGATTTGCACGCTCTACTAAGCCGTTGGTTTGTGGGTGTTTAACCGACGCGAAGTGCTGTGTAATATTTAACTTCTCGCACCAGTCCTTGAAAGGATTGTCACATAATTGTTTCCCGTTGTCCGAGATGATTTCCCCAGGTAATCGAAAGCGGCGTACAATATTTTCCCAAACAAAGCGTTTTACCTGATTGCCAGTGATTGTTACAACCGCCTTTGCTTCGATCCACTTGGTGAAATAGTCTATGGCTACTATAAGGAACTTCAATCCTCCTACTGCAACAGGGAAGGGACCTGCAATGTCGATACCCCACTTGTAAAATGACCATGGCGCCGTGATAGGTGTTAGCTCCTATTTTGGTTGGCGTGGAATGGGTCAGTGAACCTGGCAATCGCCGCACTTTCTTATTAAGTCCCGCCCATCACGGTGCATGGTGGGCCAGTAGTATCCTGACCGTATAGCGCGCACCACCACGGACCGTGGTCCTGAATGCATGCTGCATGAACCGCGTGGATTTCCGGAGTACATAATTTGCTTGCGGGTCCGACACGGTGAGCCATGGTTGGAGAAAGAGCATCGATATAGTATACCGCCTCAAGTTCAAACCTACATCGCGTGGGTCGTATTATTCGGCTTCCTTCGCTCTTGGGGCAATACTCCTTGCTTATGAATTCACCATCGGTGTTATCCATGTAGGACCCTCCTCCTCTATTACCGTAGATATTTCCATCTCTGAGATGGACTTGCTATTCAGCGTTTCCACCAACACTTGTTTTGACAGGTGTGCAAAGCTTGTGGATGCAATCTTGCTTAATGCGTCCGCCTTTCGATTTTCCCCTCTAGGAACTTGCTTGATGGTAAACCTGTCGAAACTCTGAATTAGTGACTTGGTGTTGTTGAGGTATTGGATCATGTTTTCTTCTTTAGCCACATACTCGCCCAACACATGGTTGGCCACTAGCCGGGAATCCACATTTGCTTCCTGTGTTGCGACGCCCATTCGAGATGCAATGCATAATTCGCCATTAGGCTTCATACTACGCCTCATTGTTTGTCGCCGTGAATTCAAAACGCAGCAGCATAAGTGAATTCCATTCCTCCGGGCTTGTGAGGATAAGGCCCGCCCCGACCCATCCACGCATGAAGATCCGTTCGTGAACAAGATCCATGGATCTTGTATTGCCACCTTACCTTGTGAGGTAAGTCCTCGGGTCCGGTTTTTCGATGATAAAGTCACCTAGTACTTGCCCATAACGCGCGTGCGTGGTCTCAGGAAATGTTGTGCTCACCTAGTAATACATTCCACTTGTAGACGCCCGATCGTCGAGTTTAGAGATAATTTGCTTGATGGGTTGGTCCGTAATCATCGCTATTGGGTGTGCACGAAGTACTGCGTAACGCGCTGCGGCAAATACTAGTGCTAGGACCAACTTTTCCATTGCATTGTAGTTAATCTCCGTCTTCTTGAGTGCCTTGCTTACAAAGTATATCGGTGTTTGCACGGAATCTCTGTCTGTTAATAGCACTGCGCTTACTGCTCCATGAGTCGCCGACAAGTACATGATTAACTCCTCCCCTGGGCGAGGTGCCACCAGCGTGGGGAGTGCTGCCAAGTGTTGTTTAAGTTGTATGAAAGCTTCTTCTGCTTCCATGGTCCAGCAAAAATCTCCCTTTTTTGTACACTTCTTGAGCATTTTGAAGAGAGGGAGTGACTTGTCTGCTGACTTAGACAAAAATCTGTTCAAACCGGCCAGCTTTCCGTTTAGGGCTTGGACTTCTTTCAACGTGCGTGGTGAAGGAAGTTAGATGACAGCCTTCGTTTTTCTGGGCACGGTTTGATGCCATCGGGCTCTATAAGATATCCGAGGAACATGCCTTCCGTAGCGCCAAAAGTGCATTTCTTAGGATTTAATTTCATGTTAATCTCTTTTAGTGTCTTAAATGTTTCCTCAATGTCGCGCACCAATTCATATTCCGTATGGCTTTTTATTACGAGGTCATCAACATAAACCTCTAAGTCATGCCCAATCTTTCAAATGGGTTATCCACCAACCGCTGGTAAGTGGCGCTGCATTTTTTTTAAGCCAAAGGGCATCTTAGTATAGCAATAGACGCCTTGGCTTGTATGGAAAGTCGCTTTCTTCATCTTCCTTAGCCATCCGAATTTGGTGGTATCCTTTGTATGCGTCTAGGAAGCACTTAAGTGGGTATCCGCACAAGGATTCTACTTTCCGCCTATCTCCCAGGCGGGTAGCGCCTTGTGGACATGCTTTGTTGAGATCTGTGAAGTCCACACATCCTCCAACTACCATCGCTTTTTTGACCATTCTTTGGATTGGAAAGCCGGTCATGGTAGTAGACCTCTCGATGATACCGCGTCCACAAGTTTGTGTACCGCTGTAATTGCTTGTGCACGCCCGGCTTGGCCACACTTCTTTGTCGTACTAGAGTATCCTTGTCGGATTCTCAACTTGTGCTCGGTGATTGAGCGTGGTACCCTGGTCATGTGCTTGGGTTCCCATGCAAAAATATCCAATTTTTTTTGCAAGAGTGCGCACATAGCTGCCCTGACGGTATCAGATAAAGATCCTCCGATCGATACTTCTTGCTCCGGGTATTCGGGGTGAATTGCGACCTTCAGGTTTGGTATTTTTGTTGCCCATTGTTCCGGAATGGGTGTCGTTTCATCTGTAATCGTGTTACATTCTCCGGGTGGTGTGGTGGTATTGTAGAGAGTGACAATGCCCCCATCCACCGGGAATTTAAGCATCCCATGTGCTGTAGATGGTACTGCGCGTATAGCGGATATCCCTGGTCTTCCAATAATGCCATTGTATGGCGAAGGGGATTTGATTACCATAAAGGTCATCCGAGCGGTGTCGAATGCTCCTTATTTCCTACATTGACTAGCAGCGATTTGCCCCATGGGCCATATTTTTTCACCGAGAAACCGACAATGCCGTTGTGGCCGGGCTTAGTTGGTCACGTATCTCGTGTCGCGATCGCTTGAAACAATGTTCATACATAATATCCGCGGACGCCTCCATCAACATACATGCGGTGGTGATAACGCTACACGTCGTTTGGGGTCAAAGGAACTTCCTTTTCTTCGAGCAAGTTTTATAACACCCCAGGCAAAGGAACCTAATCGTTGTAGTGTAGTAATTAGGGTAAGCCACGGGTATTGATATCGTTCTCTGGGGAATAGGAATGCTAGTAGGGAGTTACTACGCTAAGGTTAAGGTTGAAGAAGATTATTTTTATCTTTTATATTTTATGAAAATGGAAAGGTACGAATCTCGGGTATTGGATTTGGGGTTGGTATTTCACCGATTACTCTACTATTATCTAATTATCTAAACTAAGGTTGTGGGAGTCTATATCTAATTAATGTGTGCTCAGTATGATAGTTTAAAGATGTGTTTACTTAGTTTGTATTACTCTTAATTATCTCCTATTGATGGTTGAGTGTCACGCCTTATTCCTAGTTGCGTTGTGTTTCTAAAGTTGTAGGTATGCTTTCTCCCAACTCTTTGAACTTACCAAAGGGTCTTGTCTACAAATCCACTTAGAGATTATAGACTCCTACTCTAAGGCGCTCTTCGGATGGTTTAGCCTACAATCACTCGTGTAATCATACTCTAAGGTTCACAAAGATGAATCAAGCATTATACACAACGAATGACCTATCGCATTACTAGATCATTAATCAACTAAGATAAGAAACAACCAATCAATATTCAATAATTAAGTTTCATACTTCCTAAGCAAACACACAAATAAATTAGCGGACATGGAGAACATGCAAGCATACACACAAATAATCAAAGACATAATTGAATTAATGAAGCAAAGACTTATCTTGGTGTAAGATAGGGTTAAAACCCTAAAATATCGTATAAGACACCTTAGGTTCGGTTTTAGGTTTTACTCCAAAGACTCTCCACCCAAAGACCGAAAAATTCGGATTCTATATAAGATTACAATTGCGACGGCTACCTTATGTTTAGTGACGCCGTCGTGTCGCCGCCATTGGGGTTTCGCCTTGGCCACGTTAACCTTGCGACGGCCACCTTATGTCCGCGACGCCGCCCTCTTCACCCGACGCCGTCTCGGATCGCATCTAGGCGTTCGAGTAATGACGGCTCACTCTTTCACAACTAGGCGCCGCCTCTTGAAAACACGAGTTTTGAGTTCGACCCGTCACAATAATTACGGGGCGGCGTGCAATAGCACCGACGCCGTCGCTTTATACTTTCAAAGAACTGTGAGTGTCGATTTCGACTTTGGCCATTTTCTTCATATATTCGCCTTCTGTCCAAATAAGTGTCATTCCAAAGATTTTGCCTTCACGAGACCTAAAAGTGAAAAGGAACGATATTAAGCAATAACGGATACAAAGTGATCAAATAAGGACTTAAACGACCCTCAAAATGGTACCTTTTAAAACCTTATCAAATATCCCTACACTTGTTATTTGCTTGTCCTCAAGCAAATGTGCTTTTAGCCATTAATTTATAAGTTAGGGGTCATGAAGCATTAATTCAAACGGTCCACAACACATATAAGCCCATAAAGTCATAACAAGCACGAATTACATACTAGCACCTCACATGGGGTGTTTGGATACTCACATCTCTCTCGGTGTATATGGAATATAACAAATTGGAAATGGAAGATAAACACTCATTAACCGGTCCTAGTACATAGATTACCATAGGCTTGAGAATAGATCAAACCTCCATCGCTTTGGCGTAAACACCTAGGAAAGACTATCAAAAAGGTCTTTTAAAGGGTTGTAACGTTAGGCTTACGGTAGGAAATAAGGGTTTGGTGGGATAGGCTATTTAGTGGTGGTAAGTCAAAAATCTTTATGTTAATCGCATATGAAGAATGGCGTTGCTAAGCCAAGACTCGACGCCTAAACTCTAGATAACTCAAATAAACAAACATAAATTTAAAGATAGATGTAGGATGGTAGCCCGTATGTATTTTTTTTTTACACTCTATATTTTTTTTCTTTTCTTTTTTTTTTTTTTTTTTTTTTTTTTCATACACTTTTACTCTACCATCCTCTACGGTAACATCAAAATACTAGGGATTTACAGCATATCCCTACACATGAGTTTTTATTACTCTAACACTAATTTGACCCGATTTGAAAAGATCAAAACACTTGGGGTACATTATTACGCAAACAAAGGAATTTGAATTTAACGTTCCCTTCCGTCATTTCATAAACTTTAACTTTTCCCATGAATCCCAATCATCCCAAAACTGATACAAAGGATATGACTCGACTTAGCAACTTATGCAAGCAACTAGATAATTGAACTAAGGGTTTAAGGTGATAACAAATAATTGCACTAAAGTGAGTGCATAAGGGTAGGCTAAGGCGATTTGGGTGTATATTTGGGGTGGGGTGTAAACAATGTTTTCATTGATATTCGGAAAAACCGAAATATCACGAGAACCGCGAAATGATAGGCTCGAAGGGTTAACTAGGGTATCGTGTACTAAAGATGAGTACAACGCAGTGGGTGGGGAATTACTCAACCGATGTGGAAGAAGTAATTATATTACGGTATCAAACAAGGGTTTATCCTAATGCCTCTTATCATTTAGTTATTCCTAACTACACAAGTGTAGCCTCACTTGCGATCTCGAATGCATCACAAAACAAGTTCTAGAATCTAATATACTACCGGTTCACACTCTAAGCATTAAAGATGAATGCTTTAATTCCTACTAATCTAAGGGCGATCCTCACATTTTGGGTGGAATTTGGGTGGTAAGGGTTTTTGTGCTAGTCATGCAACTTCCTATCCGTGAGACGCTTTTGTTAAGACTAATGGCCCACTCCTATATGTCATGAAAATTTTAAATTTGGTGCCAAAATTACCCTAACCAACATTTTCTCATGGTTTATTACACAATCACAATTAGACAAAGCAAATAGTCAAGGATAAGCATAGTTTCAAAGTTCCTGCTTTATTTTCCTCCCTACATTTAAACCGAACATTGTCCCCAATGTTCTCGAAAGTATCAAAGTTATGATAATGGAAGGTAATTAAAACGAAGAAACTAATACTCCCCGATTAGCTCGGTAGGATCCGTGTAAAGTGGT
Source organism: Chrysanthemum lavandulifolium (assembly GCA_022545495.1). Lineage (NCBI taxonomy): Eukaryota > Viridiplantae > Streptophyta > Magnoliopsida > Asterales > Asteraceae > Chrysanthemum > Chrysanthemum lavandulifolium. The sequence goes on along the minus strand of CM040245.1, from coordinate 146,696,868 downwards.
GGTTAAATTCTTTTCAAGAAGAATTATTGCGTGAAAAGCTCCTTCCAATCTTATGTAACTTCTTCTCGACAAACTAAACCCGCACACTTGAAGAAAACAAACGAAACCTTCGCGTAAATCGGCGGTAATAATATATATAAGACTCGATTTAAACTAGGATATAATGCTTGTGGAATGGATGTTTACGAATTTCTAAGAAAATTAAGACCGAAAATTCCAAAATTTATAAGTAGCTCGTAAAACGAGAAAAGTAATCGATGTTTTACTCCTTCGGCGACGCCGTCGTTGCAATCTCGACGCCAAAGTTATCCCGACAAAACTCGTCTCGCGATTTTCGAAAAAATTCGAAAATTTACATCTTTAGAATTTGGAAAAATTTCGCAAAACATTCATTATGACTCGACACAAGCATTTGACTCGAACAAACAAACAAAAATATCTTTTAATTAATTGTTATTCTCATGTTTACGCTTTTGAAAACGTGTAATCCTCCCTACACTTATCCCTTATGTAAAATACCTTCATATGTAATTAAGACGGTTAAAACAAAATAAAGCATTTTACAAATTTAAACATGAGGATAAACAATTAATAAAAGATATATGACACTAACAAGCAAACAATTAAGCATGGGTTGCCTCCCACTAAGCGCTTTTCTTTATTTAAGAGTCTTGTAGCTAGACTCGTAGTCGTGCTCCCACGCTTCCTCACCACCGCCTCTTCTTCTAAAACAATATCCTCATCGCTCACTATTTCAATATTATCCAATTGATAATGCTTCACCGTTGCCCATTAACTGTGAATTCTCTTCCATCATGGTCTAGAAGTACTACCGCCCATTGCTCATCCGGTTTTTTATCGAAAGGGTCCATACCACCTAGATTTGAGTTTTCCCGGAATAATCTTAGTCTCGAATTATACAAGAGCACTTTATCCCTTCCAAAACTCTTTAGGATTCTTTATTCGTTGATCGTGCCATCTTTTGCCCTTTCTTTGTAAGTGATTGACGATTCGTATGCTTCCGACCTCACCATCCAATTCTTGAAGTTGTAAGAACCGATTTGACCACCTTGGTATAATCCATATTACAGCCTTAAGGGCCCAATATGCTTTCTCGCTCAAGTTCGATAGGAGGTGGCAAGCCTTTCCGTATACCGTGCGAAAAGGGGTTGTCCCGATAGGTGTTTATAAGCGCTCAATGCCCAAAGTGCTTCATCCAGTTTGAATGCCCAATCTTTCTGTTTTGGTGGACCGTTTTTCAAGTATCCGCTTTAATGCCCTGTTTGTGTTTTCTACTTGTCCATTTGTCCGAGGATGATATGCGAGAAAATCTATGTGGACGCCATACTTCTTCATCACCTTTTCCATTTGAGCATTGCAAAAGTGAGTCCTCTATCATCGACAATGCTTGGGAATCCCAAATCGTGCGAAGAGCTTTTAAGAAAGTGAATAACTACCCTTGCATCATTAGTTCTAAGGGCTTGAGCTTCTACCCATTTGGATACATAGTCGATAGCTACGAGAATGTATTCATTTCCTCGGAAGATGGAAAGGTCCCATGAAGTCTATTCCCCAAACGTCGAATATTTCGCAGACTTGGATATAGTTCTCGAGGTGACTCATCCCGTCGTGAAATATTTCACGATCGCTGGCATGCATCACACATTTGAACCAATCTCTAACGCCTCGAAAACAATAGGCCATAGAATCCGCATCGAAAACCTTTCGTGCCGTGATATTCACACCGTGATGTCCTCCGGATGGTCCCGCATGACATTCTTTCGTAACTCGATCAATCTCTACCGCCACGCAACGTCGTATGATTTGATCGGGACATATACTGAAAAGGAAGGGTTCATCCCGAAGTAATGTTTTAGCGTAGTGAAGAACTTCTTTTATCTTGTCTCGGTCATGTAATTTGGCAAAACTCATCGATGTAGTTAGCATAATCAAGATACCATGGCTCACTCTCTTTAATCGCCAATAGCCGTTCCTCGGAAAAGAGTCACGAATATCGGTGATCCGACTTCTCAAGATCGGGTTCTCCAAGCGTGATAGATGATCGCGCGAGATTTTCATTTCCTTTTATCTCGAATTTCAATGTCGAATTCTTGAAGTAATAGGATCCATCTAATCAAGCGGTTTAGCATCTTGTTTTGAAAACAGATAACGTAAGGCGGAGTGATCCGTGAAGACGACGCTTTAGAGAGAGCGAGATATTGCTCGAATTTGTCAAGGCAAAACAACGCTAAAAGTTCTTTCTCGTCGGTTGTATAGTTCTCTTGTGCTACATTCATGGTTTTGCTAGCATAGTAGATTGGTTGAAAATGCTTTTCCTTCCTTTGACCGAGCACCGCGCCCGACAACATAATCACTAGCATCACACATGATTTCGAACGTCGAGACCAATCGGGGTGACCATTATAGGTGCTTGAGTGAGATCTTTCTTTAGTCGGTTAAATGCTTCCTTGCATTCTTCGAAAAAATCAAAAGGGCATCCTTAACAAGAAGTCATGTCATAGGCCGCAATTTTCAAAAATCTTTAATAAACCTTCGATAAAAACCGCATGACCAAGAAAGTCATGAATGGCTTTAACGGTAGTAGGATAAGGAGTCTCGAAATTGCTTCGATTTTCGCTCTATCGACCTCAATTCCATTCCCTGAGACTTTATGTCCTAAAACAATTCCTTCTTTTACCATGAAATGGCATTTTTCCCAATTTAAAACCAAATTAGTTTCCTCGCATCGCTTCAACATCTTCCTAAGGTTGGAAAGACAAAGGTCAAAAGAATTTCCAAACACCGAGAAATCATCCATGAAAACTTCCATGCTGTCCTCAATTAACTCGTGGAATATGGCCATCATACATCGTTGAAAGGTTGCGGGTGCGTTACATAACCCGAAAGGCATTCGCTTGTAGGCGAACGTTCCGTAGGACATGTAATGTAGTTTTCTCCCGATCTTCGTGAGCAATTGAATTTGAAAGTAACTCGAAAAGCCATCAAGGAAACAAGAGTATTCGTGCCTGCTAATCTTTCAAGCATTTGGTCAATAAACGGTAGAGGAAAATGATCTTTCGGGTGGCATCATTCAATTTTCTCGTAGTCAATACATACACGCCACCCAAGAACTGCTCGTTGTGGCACCAACTCACCCTTCTCATTTTTACAACCGTCATCCCTCCTTTTTGGAACCACTTGGGTGGCCGACCCATGGGCTATCCGATATGGGGTAGATGAGACCCGCATCCGTGCTTAATGACCTCTTTTTACTACCTCTTTGATGTTAGGGTTAACCGCCTCTGCGGTTGAACAGCTTGGTTTGTAATCTTCCTCCATGAGGATTTTGTGAGTCTGTAATGTAGAATCGATTCCGCAATGTCGGCAACACTCCACGAATCACCCCTTTATATTCTTTTAAAACTTCTAAGAGCTTCTCTTTACGAATAGTGGTTAGCGAGGAGCTTATTACGACGTGGAGTTGGTCCTCTCCTCAAGAAAGGCGATTCCAAGTGACTCGGGAGATCTTTCGCCTAAGGCGGGAGGCTCTTTGATCGATGGTTTTAGCCGGTTTCCGGCCTCAAGCTCAATAGGTTCAATTTCATCCCGACGAGGATAAAGGACACAACTCCAACCATCTCAATTTCATGGTTGTCGATATTACGTTGTTATCATTATTCATGAATTTGTTTAATAGATACTCCAATGCAACCGCCTATGTCATCAACAAATTCATCAACTTCTTCAACTAAATATACGGACGCACCGCAGGAAGAAGAATGTCTCATAGAATCCTTAATGTCGAAGGTCACGCTCGGATCCTACTCGTAAAGTGAGCTTTCCATCATGAACATCAATAATGGCACGAGTCAGTAGCGAGAAGGGTCTTCCAAGGATTATTGGGACGAATTATCTTCCTCCATCTCTAAAATTACGAAATCGACCGAATTTGAATTCCCCACCCTTACAAGAACGTTCTCACAAACCCAATGGGATATTTGATTGATCGACGGCTAATTGGATACTCATCCTAGTTGGTTTAAGCCCCGAATATCCGAGCTTAAGAAACAGGAGTGAGGCATCGTTTAATGCTTGCCCCAAGATCTCGCCAAGGCGTTTTCAAAGCGCCCTATAGAGCAAGGAATAGTAAACCGCCTTGATCTTCCTTCTTGGGCATGCTCTTTTGGATGATAGTCGAACATTATTCCCCAATAATATCAATCCTCAAGCTTTTTCGATTAGATATCGACCTCTTGAAGTATCTACTATATTTAGGATATGATAAAATACATCAAGGAGTGGTATGTTGACGGATGTTTGTTTCAAGTAAGACAATATTTTTCATTGTCTTCTTCACCTTTGATTTTTAAACGAGAGGATAAGGAATCCGTGAAAGTTGGTATTTGGTCAGGTCGGTGTTTGTGGGGAGGATCGTTTGGAAGAGGTGGAATCGCCTCATTTCTTAACTCGGTTCCTTGTGATGGGGTCCCGGTTGGGATGTGGGGATCCTTGGTAGTAATTCCCGATCGAGTAGTGATTGCACAAGTTGGATCGTGAAGTGCTATGCTAGGTCCACTCATTCTTTCGTGGAGATTGGTGAACGACTTTCTAATTCACTTGTCGCTCTCGGATAAACTCCTCAAGACCTTTCAAGATTGCGTTCTTCCATGGTAAACCGCCCAGTTTTTCTTCAAAGGGATCATGGATGGTGTATTCAGTCCGTCCTTACCTTCCGTTCTCCATTTCGATTGCCCCAAAGATCACATTCATTGGTTTGATAAATGCGAGGAGTGAAGGGTCATCATAAATATCATGACCGGAGAGGAAGACGCTTTCGGTGTGTCATCGCACTCATCGCCTCTCATGCGATCCTCCACATATGTCGATATGAGATATGGGTTAGTCACCTTTTGGTTCGGTGATTTTATGAGGTAAGCTAGTTTCTTTGTGCTCTCTCAATCCGATAATCTAAGGATAACTCTTCACTTGAGAAAGTGGAAATGCTTGACGCGCTTTCTGCTCATTCCAATGGTCGCTCTTGATATTGGATATATTTCTCTTCGGTTCCATCCTTCTTCCGCATGGGTTTGCGATTATCCGCCGGTTGAGAAATCAATCCCTTTTGATCCTTTTCGAGACATTGTCGTAAAGATTTGAACAAGCAACCAAAGGTTAATACCGTGGTGTGGAGCTTGTTGAATAAGATCTTTGTAACGACTCCGAGAGTTGGTGATAGATTCTCCATTGGGTTGGTGAAAGTGCGAATTTTGCTCCTACATCTCGCAGTTCTTCCGTGAGGAAAGAACTTTCCGTGAACTTAGTTGTAAGTTGTTCCATGTGAAAATGGACCTTGGAGGAGCTTATCGAGCCACCCTTGGCTTGCCTTGAAGAGAAATGGAAAACCGAGTCTAGATGTCTCCTTAGATGTCTGGCTCGGCATAGATAGCATCAACAATTTTAGAAACCGCTTGATGTGGTGAATTGGTTTTCACCGTGGGATCCATGGAATTGACATGCCTTTTGGATTAACCAAATATCGATGCATGCAATACCTCATTGATCCGCTCCAGGGATGACAATGGCATTGGTGAATCCAGACGCAGGGGGGTAGGAGTGTTCCCAAGAGTTTTCGCTTTAGGAGGATTTATGGGGCTATTGGTGGAGTGGTAAGGACTTCCTCGCCATTTTGGCTCGGATCGTCAATGATGATGGTTTACGGAGATTGTGGTGAATGAGGAGATTCTTCATCGATGTAACTTCATCAAAATTGATTGAAGTGCCATGAAGTTCGAATCATGGAGGCTTTTTTTCGCTTATTGAGCTCTCTTTCGGTTACGCAAATGGTTCGAGAAGAGTTTTGGTGGAACTGCGGGTTCTAAGTTGCTTAAGGGGTTTGTATGGGACGTGGTTGTTGATTATCACCTTCCATGATGGAAAGTGATGGAATTACTAACAAAGGTCACGAAGAAGGGATAGACTAAGAGAAATCTAAAATGAGAAAAAAAGTTTACTTGATAGGAATCAAGCAAAGAAACCTAAACGAGGTGGACTACTAACTAGCTATTCTATTCCCGCCAGCCGCGCCTAAAACTTGATAACGCCACACGCGTCGTTCGGGTCAAAGGAACTTCCTTTTCTTCGAGCAAGTTTTATAACACCCTAGGCGATGAACCTAATCGTTGTAGTGTAGTAATTAGGGTAAGCCACGGGTATTGATATCGCTCTCTAGGGAATAGGAATGCTAGTAGGGAGTTACTACGCTAAGGTTAAGGTTGAAGAAGATTATTTTTATCTTTTATATTTTATGAAAATGGAAAGGTACGAATCTCGGGTATTGGATTTGGGGTTGGTATTTCACCGATTACTCTACTATTATCTAATTATCTAAACTAAGGTTGTGGGAGTCTATATCTAATTAATGTGTGCTCGTATTATAGTTTAAAGATGTGTTTACTTAGTTTGTATTACTCTTAATTATCTCCTATTGATGGTTGAGTGTCGCGTCTTATTCCTAGTTGCGTTGTGTTTCTAAAGTTGTAGGGTGTGTTTCCCCAACTCTTTGAACTTACCAAAGGGTCTTGTCTACAAATCCACTTAGAGATTATAGACTCCTACTCTAAGGCGCTCTTCGGATGGTTTAGCCTACAATCACTCGGTAATCATACTCTAAGGTTTACAAAGATGAATCAAGCATTAAGTACACAACGAATGACCTATCGCATTACTAGATCATTAATCAACTAAGATAAGAAACAACTAATCAATATTCAATAATTAAGTTTCATACTTCCTAAGCAAACACACAAATAAATTAGCTGGACATGGAGAACATGCAAGCATACACAAAAGAATCAAAGACATAATTGAATTAATGAAGCAAAGACTTATCTTGGTGTAAGATAGGGTTAAAACCCTAAAATACCGCTAAGACACCTTAGGTTCGGTTTTAGGTTTTACTCCAAAGACTCTCCACCCAAAGACCGAAAAATTGGATTCTATATATAAGATTACAATTGCGACGGCGTCACCTTATGTTTAGTGACGCCGTCGTGTCGCCGCCTATTGGGTTTCGTCTTGCCACGTTAACCTTGCGACGGCGCCACCTATGTCCGTGATGCCGTCCCTCTTGCCTTCGGCGTTGTCCGGATCGCATCTAGGCCGTTCGAGTAGCGACGGCCTACTCTTTTCACAACTAGACGCCGTCTCTTGAAAACACGAGTTTTGAGTTCGACCACACAATAGGGGACGACGCGCCGCAAAATAGCACCGACGCCGTCGCTTTATACTTTCAAAGAATCGTGAGTGTCGATTTCGACTTTGGCCATTTTCTTCATATATTCGCCTTTCTCGTCCAAATAAGTGCCATTCCATTTTGCCTTCACGAGACCTAAAAGTGAAAAGGAACGATATTAAGCAATAACGGATACAAAAGTGATCAAATAAGGACTTAAACGACCCCTCAAAATGGTACATTTTAAACCTTATCGGTGGATATCATGACCCCGCATTGATCTCAATGGTAGCGGTTCCATTATTTGCGTTGTCCGCAGCAAGGTGGGAAAGATATTTCGCCCACGGAAAATTTCTGGTGATCTTACGCCTAGTCATCCACGCCATGATTGTATCATGTATATGGTATCGGCCTTATCCTTAGGTATTTCTTTCTTGTTCCCAGTCTTTTGCTTATCTTTCCCTTCCTTGATGTTTTTAACCAAATGGTCAAATCTGCCTTCTTTTACTAGTTTATCAATTAACTGGCGCAATTGGACACATTCATTGGTGGTGTGACCCTTCTGCCCATGATAGTCACAATATCCACTCCCCACGCGTCGATCCTCTGGGGTGCGCATTGGTGGGGGTCTTGGGAAGTTCGCGCCTTCCGTTGCGAATATCTCCTTTGGGGTCTTTGTGAGCGGGGTATACTTGTCGTTATCCCGTCCACTCCCTTGGCCGCGGTAGTTCTTGTTGCGGTTGCTACTCTGGTCAATGGATTGTCTCCGAGGTTGTTCCTGTGACCTATAGTTTGAGTAACCTTTCTTGCTATCTGCCGCGGCGGCTTCTCCTTGGATAAAGGACCTTGTGCGCTTCATAAGTTCATCAAATGTTTGGGGATTACATCATTCAAATTTTGATGAGTTCGGGTTATTGATCCGCTCATGAACCCCGAGATCTTCAAGATTGGGGCATGCCTTGACTTGTATGCACTCATCTTTGAAGCGCCCACATAAGCACTTGTGGATTCCCCGCTACTGCTTTCACCTCGGCGAGTTCGACAAGGTTTTAGCGCACTTTTTCCTTTGAGTGAAGTTTAGGCGAAACGCCTTCCGCAACTCTTCAAAGCCATCAATGCTTCGCGTGAAGCTTCTCAACCAATTTCGCGCTTTTCCCACTAGTGTGGAATTGAACATGTGGCACCACAGTGTTGTGGCGCTGGCGATGGTAGCGGTGATTCAAAATTTTTAGGTGATCGTCCGGATCACTGCTCCATCATAGGTTTTCACATTGGCATGCGCCGCCTCCTTTTATTTTATGAGAAATCGTTGATGCGCCGAGTAAACGATCTACTTTTGGCGGCGCCACTGGAAGGATATGTCTTCATTCTCCGTCGCGATATTTTCTCCCGATTTCCGGTGTCCGATTTCGCTATCCTCGTTGTCCGAGGAGTTACCGAGGATGAGTTTTCCTCTTTCGGCCAACTTCTTGGCGCCCCTCGAGTTCCCACTCAAGGGCTTTCACTTGAGAGTACCGTTGTCCCGGTCATCATGGACCTGCGGTACGCCAAGCCTAGCGTGGACATTTGTACGACGTCCATCTTCCTCGTGCTTCCCAAGGTACTGCATGTCCGCTGCTTCATCATTCTCAACTCTCCTCCCAATCCTGGTAAATACTGGGGGTTGTCGGTTATCCCTTCCGCGCTTTTCCTTCTGATGACGCGGCGGAGATATCTCATATTCCGGACCGAAGTCGAGTCGGGCGTGCAAACTCCGACTAGACCTCTTTAGCTTCCTCTTGATGAGAGCAGCCAAGGTTTCGTAGTTTTGAGACACGAAATCACTTGGCGCTAGTTCCCAAGAACCCTTCTGTAGTGGGTGTCTGCTTTCACCACTAAACCCTTGTTTCGCCAAAGGCGTCGTGCTTTTGTGAGGTCCGCCTCTAGCACCGATTGGAGTGGAGTGGTAAAGGAGCGCGCAGATGGACCTTCCGCGCCAGCCGTGGTTGGGGTGGCACTGGTTGTCCCGGCGTGGTTCCACCGGGAAGACCGGATCCGGGCCTCGATCCTTGGTTTCTAGTAGCGCCGGTGGTCCTCTGAGGCTTGTTTAGAACCCACCCACTTTGTCGCTTCTTCCCATATATGTCACCATGCGATCGTGGTTTTGATTTCCTGCTTTGTCATTCTAGTTCTTAGTTCTTAGTGATAGTCCCACGGATGGCGCTACTTGTTGATACAAAGTTGGGCGTTCCTTGTTCGACTCGGTTCTCGTACCAATTGAATCTTGATGCTCGAGACCTGCGTATTAAGTAAACAGAAACACCGTTAGGCTTATCGTGGGATTGTCTCCCACGATTATCCTCCGGCGTGAGAGTAAGTAATCGGTTTAGGGTTAATGGAGAGTTAGGGTTTTTAGCTCGTACTTTTAATGAGGGCTGGGATGCCCTTTATATACACACAAAATCCTTGTTGGTTTCGTGTTCCCCACCTTCGCGATCCCGCCTAAGTCGGTCGATTTAATGCATATCTCATAAGTAAGAGATATCCGATATCCAATGCCCCAAATAACTGGGTTTGGGCTTTCGTGAGCCCAAACAATTATTGGGTTAGCCCATTCAGAATGGGCTTGTTAGTGGCGTTTCATCGGTCGGGTTCATGACCGAATCGCGAACTATACGTCATCAAAATCACTAGATATTTTTCAGACATTTGATAAATAAAGTTTGTCATATAAAAAAAACTTTTAATAGCTAAAAGCACAAGATAGTTTTTGTAACTTGTCACATAGTCTTGAGGAATGTTGCGATTTTTTTTCTTTGTTACATAATTATGAGTTTGTTTTTGAATTTTTAGAAAAAAAATTATTTTTAAACAAACTTTAAGGTAGCGTTTTTATTTAGTTTATTTTATAATTATATTTTTTGCTAAAAATGTATTAAAGTTCATTTTTATAAAATCGTATTAAGCCAAAAAGCATTGCAATATTGAGTTCATTTTGTTCGTAATTTGAAGACTTTTTAACAAAGATATTTGTTTATAACTAAATTGCTAGATATTTGTTAGATATCCGATAAATAAAACTTGTTATATAAGAAGGCCGAATAGTTAAAGAGAAATTCTCAAAATAAAAAAAAGTTTTATTGGTCCGTTAAATGGTTATTTTTTAGCTTTTCTCATTTCGTCACGCCGATCATTCTTTCGCCGACTTCATCAAAATTTTGACACGCGTCATTCTTTTTGGTCGGTCAACTCTTCGATTTCGATTTTGATCTTCGCTTTCATTTGACTTTTGACACGTGTCATTCGTGTATTTTTTTCGAAAAAAAGTACAAAAGAACGACACGTGTCAAAATCAGTGAAATGAAAGAATGAACGTAATTAAAATTTTAAAAGAAATGGAAATGACCAAAAAAGGACAGGTTGACTTTTCTACCTGGTTTTAATTCGCTCATAATTAAAAGTATAAGGTATTATCATAATTCGCCACATAGCTCAGGGTATGTTTTGTATTTTTTTTTTTTCCTTTTCTACAAAACAACGTCGGCCTGACGGTAAATGTATATTTGCATAACATTTGTGAATGACTCATCCATTTTAGCATGGAAACTAATTACTCCGTATAAGTTATTCAATTATTATGTTCATATTATGATGTTGATGTCATTACCTTGTACACTCCATTTGTTCATGATTACACTTTTCCTAAACAAACAAGATGCCAAAATAATTAACGATGATAGAGTTTGCATGTGAACAAAATCTTAAAAAATATACGTGCATAAAATACAGCCTAGTTATGACCTAAGCCACTGCCAGCGATTTTCTATTGTTTGGTAACAATAATTGCACGAAGTAAATGAAATGTGGAGCGAAAGGGCGTGATCATAAGACGTTGTAGGGTAGTTGTGTGATACTAAAGACGTCATAAACTTAGGCGTTTAACTTCCAAATTTCAAAATACGCCTTGTATTTTTAAGTTTGTACACCAACTACCTTTGTTTATTGCTTAAACAATTGTGTGCTTTGAGATTTGTTGTTAAAATCAAGCTTAACAGCTACACGAGAACCCTCTTAGAGAGGAGTGAGCCAGCACTTAATACCCCTTGCACATCACCTCTATCCAATAAAAACCTCCAACTCAAAACTACCCAATTTTACCCTAACACTACCCTAAGTGGAGGTGGTGCACTTAGACCCGCTTTTTTTTTTTTTTTTTCAGATATTTTTAATAATAAGTAATATGATGAACTTAATTTATATTTCTTATTTATTATTGAAAATGAGCCACGTGAGTACATTTGTTTCTTTATGCTTCGTCTTTCTCCTTCCCACCGCAAAACAACCAAAACAATTTTTTATTACTCCTCAACTAGCCGTTAGGCTAGTCTTCCTCCTCCAACATTCCAAAGTTTCAAACCTTTCCCCACAAACAAGCTCGGGCTCCCAACTCGATTTTCCTACCCGATTCAAGTACTCGACGTGCTCGGGGCGGTGTACCCGCTCGGGTTCATCTACTCGATGCACTACCCGAGCTCCACTCCCTCCTCCCTTAGAGTGGAGGATGCGGTTTGGTTTCCTTTTGTTTGTTGTACGTCAATACGTCACACTAACTCCACGTCAGGATCCTCTTTTACACATTGTTTCTTTAAATAGTTTAGAACACTTTCTCTCTAACCTATTCAACGAGTTAAATTTAAAAAAGAAGGACGGTGTACGTCAAAACGTCGTTAAAATGGCGGGTTGCCACCAGTGCACCCTCTAGCCTTGAGGAAAAGGTCTTTAAGGTGTTTGTGATGTCTAGTCCCACAAGTTAAAGCTAACGTGGAGTAACAATAACTGTTGGTTTAATGGACAAAATATTAATAGATGTGTGTTAGGATCGAACTCGAGACCTATGGGATTGCACGCGTTGCGTATGAGATTTAATTATATCACGAAATATTTATATGGTCGAACTAGGAAAAAGAAGGGGGTTGAGTGTCAGTTTTGAAACTTAAGGAGGTCTTTGCGATGAGCATTGTACAAGCTTAAATCTATATATATACACACCCTTTTGGTCTTTGGTCTCATTCGGATGGAGATAGGAAAAGACGATCGACAGTAGTACAACATTCTATTTAGATATTGTATATATCGTAAATTGATATCTTTGTATATCATGGATGCCATGCATGCAAGTCCTATTCGCATGTCATGGGTATACATGAGATTCTTTCTTTATTTCTTCACTGAATTGATGGATCGACTAGTTTTGTTTTATACAAAACAAACCTTGTTTGGTTTGTGTGCTTAACTCGTGACTTGAATTAGCATTCTAATTAAATCGCTAACAATACGCGTACATGATCGTAGAAATCCTATTTTGGATTTTGGTGATTTACACTATTCGACTTTATTAAGTCGACTAAGACTCTAACCCTAGTTTGGGTTCATCTCAATTCTTGGTTTGTGGATTTGATTTTGTTCATTGTAATCGAAAAGATACGCATATTCTTTTATGTTAATTAATTGTTCATTAATAAATTCTATTCGCTTCCGCTTGAATACTTTGATGTTTTGTGGTTATTTATTTGAATGTCATGTTATTTAATTCCAACAGTGGCATCACGAGTCATTGGTTTTTAACGAGTAATTAATTACATAAACGCGTAATAAAACAAATACTTGTATGTTGTTTGATATGTTAATCTAGGGTTTATGTTTAATTTATTGTTTGGTCGATTTTTTTTAAGAATTGGGGCGTACCCCTATTTTTTTTAGTCGACACATGTATAATTTTTTTTAGGGTTTTGAAAATTGTTTGCTAACCTTATTGAAACCTATAATTAATATATTAGTTACGTGATTAATTCATGAATAATTTGTTATGTGTCATGGAATTTGTTTAATATGCGATCTTGTGACTTATTTGTATAATTGTTATGATATCCATGATTATACATGCATGTTAGTCATGGATAAGTTGCTTTGATAATTGTTTAATTGTTGAGACATATTTAATTACGATAAATCTTGAATTGGGGAAGGCTCCAATTGTATATATTAATGAATCAATTATGTGCAATTTGGTATATTATTAATTATGGGTTTACGCAATTGATTCGTCGATGTATGTGGCTCACTCTCAATTGAGAGAGTGAAAACCCTAATTAATATATACATTAATTTAACCTAGAAATTGATTATTAATAAGGTTTTATCGAATAAGTTGCATGTGGCTACTTGTTTACACGATAAATTATTTATTATGTGCATTGTTTTTAGTAGTTTATTTTTATTTGTTACTTGTTTGTTTATTATGTTAGACGGTTTTAAGCAAAGGGTAATTTTGAATAGAAAATAATACGGACTAAACAATGGCGAAATTTGATTAGTTTTGGAAGAGTAAAGTTTTCAATAGTTTAATTGATTGGTGACTTTGGTACAAAAGGTCCGAACGCCCACCCACTAGAATGAACTATAAAGGGGTTAATAAAGTAAAGACAATCGCACCGAAAGGATGTCTAAGGTTATGCTTTGCGCTTACGGTCCTCTCGCCTTGTAAGTTCGAATGGAGCTACTTAGTAAGCCATAAATGTGCAAACTCATCTTAAGGCGAATTAGTTTTAATTCCATGCGCCACTTCGCAAAAGTACGGTATAATGGACGATAATTAACACTAAATTCCTTGATTGGTGAACCCAATACCTCAATCAAAACTTTGATAATTTGATCTTTATGAATTGGTAATAAAAAGTTTTTTTTAAATTTATGCTACAAGATGAATGCATGACATCTTTGTACATATTTGATTTGACCACATAAAATCAAAACTAGTACCCTTTTAAATTAAGTTATATGCCATCTAATTAAAAGGAACACTTGAAGTTGCAATTTATGTCATGAGTACTTGGCTAGATTGTGATGGAGAAGTAAATCTCTATGTAAAGTGAGACCTTACATGGACATATTTGCGCTTCTTTAAGTTAGACACTTAAGATTGAGTAGGAAGTGAGACTTGGACTCAATGGCATAAGATGGGATGAAACATGTTTATATTTGCAATAGCGTTGGAACATATAAATCCCATAATGATCTAGGAAGTGTAAATTGTTTGCCAATTATTGTTCGACAGATTACCTATTATGTGCTTTCGTTACTAGCATATCAACTGATGTAATGGAACTACGATAATTTGGATCCTAGTTTTCGAGAAAATTCTATGGTTATATGAATATTACCTTGGGTATTTTATTTTCTTGAAAAGTTTAATTATCGAAAATACTAAAATTGAATTTTGCTAATTCTTTAAATGTATTAATGCAACATTAAACCGTAAACGTAGGTTATTCCTGTATTGGTAAATTGATCTACACCTGTAAGGGTTTTTAGTAGAGTCAACCTTACTAAAAGAATAAACCTAGTCCTCTTTATATAAGAAAGAGTGAGATTCAATCCTATTCCTTTTCATGAATGAGAAGGTATGATAGGACAAATTAGAATTGTCTAAATTCTAAATACATAACTCGTAAGCAAATTTTAATAGTTAAGAAAATTGCATGTTTTCTGAGTTATTAAATTAGAAGCTAGACTAATTACTGTATAATTGGTAAAAGACAAACTAGCATATTTTATCTAGTTGTTGTGCTTTGACCATTTAAAAGTACTACTTACAATTGTTGGAATAGTAGAACTATTAAGAAAGAAATTGCATGCCCAATTTTTCAAGTTAATAGCATTGATGGATAAATTCATCATTTACATAGTAGAATACATTCTTTTAAGTACATAAGTAATTGTTATGTATGGACTTTCTCAAAGGTGTAGGAAGTAAATAGTACACTATTTTCTTTCACCGGTTAATGAAACACTTACAATGTTGTCAAATCCAATTGGGAGTGTTGTGTTCTTATTATCAAAAAGGAACTAATGTAATGATCTCTAATTCAATGGAGTTACAAGCTTTGTCATCTTGGCAAGAACCCGTAATTATCTCTAGAATGTCTTAAGATAATTACTTTCCACTTGTAGACACTTATGTTTTCAAGGATAGTCATGTACGTTTCCTTATTAGACAATGAAGTAGTTCTACATCTACTAGTTATACTAATATCAATGACACAATCATATTGATCACATAAACAAACATATGTCGTGTTGTTTATCTGCAACATGATGTTGTTCCATGCACAAGTGGGAGAAATCTATATTGTGTGCAAGGTACAACATATAAGTATATGATTTAACGGATTCTCTTGACTGCAAGGTAAGAGACTAACGTTCTAATATAACTTGAACATATCTAATTCAAGAAACACTTGGTGTTGCAATTTACGCTCATGTGAGAACTTGGCGAGATTGCAACAACAAAGTAAATCTCTATGTGAAGTCGACCTTGCATGGACCTATTTGCGCTTCTAAATTAGACAAGTATTTAGAACATGTGTCAAAATGATATATAAGACTACTTCAAATCCTACTTCAATTTGTTTATTATTAAATGAAGTAAAATTAAATGAAGTAATTAGAATGACATAAAATTAAATGAAGTAATCTAATCCTACTTCAATTTGTTTATTTATGTATTTTGGAATGACATAAATGAAAAATAATGTAGTCCTACATTATTGTGAAGTAAAATAAATTAACTTGAAATTACTATTGAAACCAAGAGTTGTGTTCATAATTACTTTAGTTAAACATGTTTATGATTCATTGTAAAGACATAAACATAAAGTCTTATAAGACTTATAATAAAGTAAGACGTTAACTTGTTATGTTTTTTAATTAAGACATATACAAGAAGTCATTGAGTTGATCAATGATTTATAACGATAATGGGATTATAACAGTTTATGTTTCTTGTTGAGACATGGATATGAAGTGACTTGGTTAAAAGGTACTTGTGTTATAAAGCATGTAATTGGCTTGGAAAGTCTATTATACCATTAAGTTGACTTAGTTGGTAAATAGTTAAGCCAAAAGGAATATGTTTATCTTATATATTGTTAGATTGTCTTACAATATTAATTCTAATGAATACCACAAGATGATGGTATAATAAGTTAGGAGAATCAAACTCTATTTGATTTGTTTGATTCAAGATAACCATAACTTCTTTCTTAAAAAGTAACAAGGTTAGAAAATTAAGTATGGATTGAATATACCCAATATGACTCCAACCTAGAAGATTAATAAAATACCATTTTATTATGGAATGTGATGAATCACATTAAGTTTTAAAAATTGAAGATTCTGAATTTGTTAAACTACTTATGAATAGGTTATTAACAAACTAAAGTCTGGAATTATCAATGTGTATTTGTAATATCCCAAAAAGAGAACAATGTAGTTTTGCTCTAATTGCAAAGTATATATAGATAGTCTATATATTACAAAAGGCAAGTGGGAGTTTTTCTATCTTGAAAAATAAAATTACAAGATACATAATCTTCTAAAACACACTAGTAAATATCATGATGAAGTTAGACATGTAAATGATAGACCTCAAGATGATGGAATTTTCATTCATAGATCTGCAAGGATATCTCGGATATTTGATTTATATCTTGAGAAGAACATGAGTTACTGAGATTATAGTAAACCCGATAATCATTATGATGGATTACCAAATATTGAATTGGGTAAATTACTCATACTATGAATGTTAAAGATGTCATCCATAAAGATAATCAATTTTGGAAATTTGGTTTATCTTAATAGTTAGACTAGAGAATGGAAATGAGTTTCTTCAAAGAGATGAAAACCCTAGTGGTTTGAATTTCTATGTAGAAATCATATGGACAATATTGTACACATATTTAATGCATGACAAGATTATTAATCATACTTAAGCAATTAATTAAGATTGAATATTCTTTTCTAGACACATTAAATATATAAAGCTGATAATGGTCATACTTGTTTTTCATTAATATGAAATATGACAATGGAATATCAAAACTCTTTCTTGAGAAATTACTTGAGCGATGACGGTAAGTGTAACACCCCCAAATTTGTTTAGCGGAAGCATATGTGTTATTGGGAGCGTTACGAAATTGGTGAATCACAACACAAGTAATAAAGAACGGAATACATACTCCGTTTTAATTTCATAAAGTAGTTTTAAAAAAACATTATCTAACAACATTGTTTAGATAAATGGGCACATCTCATAAGTTCAGTGGTCCCAATATAAAAACATCGTTTTTGTGTAAAAACACTTCTTTAGAAATTACTACGACCATTTATCCGCCTCTTACCTTGCATCCATGATCACAACTAAGCACATGAGAAAATATGCTAAAAAGGGTCAGCTAAAAGCTGGTGAGTTCATAGGTTTAGATTTAAATAGTAAGCTTGGACCATAAGCAAAGTCATATAATCATTACAACGATATAATGATATATGGATGAATGTCTATTACGTTAGCTCTAAGTTCATGAAACCGATACTACGACGGTTTACGATGCTAAAGATGTCATACAATATAGGGGCCCATAGCGAGTGTTTTGTCCTCAACACTCGATTCCGACATAGTATCGTTTAGCCTTGGCTTACGCATGGCCAACCGAACTGAGGAGTCACCTCAATAGATCTATTTATAACATTCGCGTTTCCCAATGGGGAATTGACGGTTCATGAAAAAAGGGCATTCTCTAGGGACATAAAGGCTTAGGCTAAACCACGTAATAGTAATCATGTAATAGTTTAGGTCCATAAAAAGGTTTTGCATATTTCTCACCCCAAATAGTATAAAACAATTTATCAAGTAAAAGAGGGGCTATGAAATCTCACCATAGCAAATGTGCAATCCAAAAGTGGGATTAGTGATTGTTGTGAAGCGGAACCAACACGCGACCTAGATAAAGAGGGCAATGTTTCAGGTCATTGTTTTAAGTATTACTTACTTAAAGTGGTTCAATGGTTTTTATAATTGTAGTAAAACTAAATTTAAGTTTGTAAAAATGATTATATGGTTTTAAAATCCGTAGTTTGTTTTGGAAAAATAATCACAATGTTCCACAAGTAAGTATATAGATGTATATATACTTGTTTAAGTTGACACAAATGGTGTTGTCAAAGTTATGTATATAATTAATTTATTTTCTAGTTGTACTTAGAAAATATTTTTGAGTTAAATTTGAAGACTATCAAATTATTAAGTGATAAAGTAGCGGTCTTCGATTGTTTATCAAGAAATTGGTTCTCACTATTTAAAATTTTGACTAGTGAGTTACTTGACATATAATTGTTTATCCGAGTACGTCTGACGTTCATTTTTGATGTAACCTGTATTACGTATATCTTATTTTTAAGCACTTTCTTCTTGTATTAGACCCTTTTTACACTTGACATTATGGTGGCATACAACGAAATGAAGGAATGGAGTATGCGAGGACGAGTTTAGTTTAGCATGAACCTTGGAAAACATTTATTTCGAGTTTTTATTTGATGCCTTGACAAGTGACGAAATGAGTGACTTGTATTCGCAGGTGGGCTGCGGCCCGACGACATGCGTAGGAGGTTGGGCTTAGGCCCATTAACTATCCAAGTTTCTTTTACAAGTTTGAAACATGGGCTGTGGCCCATTTCCACTTACTAGCTAACTGTTTCCATGAAGGGAAGAAATGGTCATGGTTTAGACTTGTTTCCAGCGAGACTTGGCTAAACCATTTACTGAAAGTACGAGCAAAGAGTGACGAAACTGTGGAAATTGAGTACTACTCAACTCGGTTCCATTCTTAGGCCGACACAATAATTTCGACACAAGGCTCCTAGTTAGAAATATAGCATGAAAGGTGTCTTGATGACTATCATACAGTTTCTTCAACTAGAACAAGAGTGCGACATGGTGATCCTTTAGCATAGGACCAGTATCGACTTAGCCTGGTCTACGCGGATTTCATCCGAAAAGAACCTCAAGTATTTTAACGAGTTTCTAGTAGTATATAACAACACTTAACACTAAAGGAAGAATGACAATTTTTATTCACCACACTTCTAAACATAGGTTTATACCATCTATCGAGACCCAATACTTCACTATCAACTCAAGTGAACATCATAAGAGTCGACTGTGGATACCACGAGCCTTGAAGTGATTTTTCATTTGAATCAAGTAGCAAATTTATCACTAGATTTCGATGCAACATGAAATGGTAAAGAGGTGACTTTATAGCTTAGAATGTACCCCTACATGAAACAATGACGAGACATGGAATGTCGAAAATACTCAAATACCCGAGGGGGTTCTCAGCCGAGGTAAAACCCATCATGCTTACAAAGGATGATGTGTTTAACTCGGTTAAGTGTACAGCCGAAACCCGACACTAGCTACCAAAGTTTATATCAAAGTTAAGCACTTAGGCATCATGTCGAAACTATTATTAGTTTCCTGCCTTTAGAACCTAGCATTTTTCATAGCTTTTTACAAAACTTGACTTATCTAGTCTTTCTTGTTTCTTCTATCTCGACAGTAAAACCAAACGGACCCATTTGCTAACGACGACTTAAATTTATGGTCACATATCAAGATTTTAAGTGTCAAATATTCTAGTTCTTAGGCTAACTTTTATAAAAACTCATTTTTTCAAATTTCTTGATTTATACCACTCGACAGGAACAAGATTAACAACACATTTGCAAAAACTCAAATTTCAAATAACCAAAAGAACAATTAATATTGATATGACCAAATCATATAACAATTTCTTTGATAACATTTTCCAACTTAATATCATAAAGCAACATAAAAGACATTACAACAAGAAAATGAGTAACCTCAACTCGAGAGATGATGCGTGAGGAACGAGAGTGGTTTCGTGGGTTCGAACCAAACAAGTCTTGATTTAGCTCCAAAACACTCCCAATTGCAAAACCCCCAAATCAATTTTTGAAAACCCTAAGTTTCACAAACCCTAGTTTTTGGTAAAATTGATGAGGAAACTGAGTTTGGGGAGTTTGCATCTCTACTAAAGATAAAGAAGTATTTTGGGAAGAGCTTGTCCATCTTTCTTTTCTTGTGACTTGGTTTAAAGCCAAAACTAGTTAACTTCCAAAAACCTAGAAAATCTTGGACTTTGGCTCAAGGTAGATTGATGTTGAGATATGTTTCTCTTGGGTGGCTTTGTCTTGATTCTTCTTGGACCCATTCGAAAGGGTGGCCATGCATCAAAGGAGAGGATTTGAGAGACAACAAGTTACATGGTTTTGGTAAGAGAAGAGGAGATGATGGAAAAAGCATGTTGGGTTTTCTTCTTTGGGAAGATTCGACCTACAAGGAGTAGCCGTGAGTAGAGGTTGAAGATGGAGATTTGATATCTTCTCCTTTTTACGCTTTTGTGATGGTTTTGTCGTGTGTGGAGAGAAGACAAGAGATATTATATCTCAAATTTTTAATAAAGGTTTTCTTTTATGTAAGATGTATATGTATATATGTATTATACTTATAGTACTAATTGTGAAAATGTATGTATATAAATTACACTTATGTATTAATTGTGTTTGAGTCTTATAAGAGTTATTGTTTAAGTGAAAGTGTGTTAAATATTTTGTCCCGCGATATTAAATTGTGACCGAGGTATCATTGTTTGTTGATGAGTGTCTAAATACTCATCATTTCGCTCACATTTAAGCTACAAAAAATATCCGAAAACATACAAATATGCTTCATAAATACCGGAAATATCTCCAAATTGTGTTTTTAGGTATTAAAGTGCAAAAGGGATGAAAACCGATGAAAACATGCAAAACATACATAATTTATTTAGCCATCCCCCGAACTTTGATAAATTGGCAAATCTAGTCCTCGTTAATCAAAACTTGTAAAATATCATTTTAGGTCCTTGGGATTCACAAGTTGTTCAAAATAATCCTTTGAAGTTTAAAATCACAAAATTACAACTTTGGTCCCTCAAGATTGAAAAGTGTCAAAATTAGTCCCTAAGGTTTTAAAAATAAGAAAATAATCAAAATAAACCTTATACTATTTATAAATGGCAATATTGGTCCTTATGATAAACTTTTGGAAAATTACAAGTTTAAACCTTCAAGTTTCTAAATTGACAAATTTGGTCCTTAAGGTTTAAAATGGAAAATATACATTGTGGTCCTTGTACTAATGATATTTGCGTGTTCAGTCCTTATGTGAAACTTTGGAAGCTTGTAAATTCAAGTCCCTCAACTTTCGAATTACAAATTGGTCCTTGTATTATTAATACCAACCAACCCACCCTT
The DNA here is from genome assembly GCA_022545495.1 of Chrysanthemum lavandulifolium. Classification (NCBI taxonomy): domain Eukaryota; kingdom Viridiplantae; phylum Streptophyta; class Magnoliopsida; order Asterales; family Asteraceae; genus Chrysanthemum; species Chrysanthemum lavandulifolium. The sequence continues at coordinate 146,675,441 of CM040245.1, read as the reverse complement.
TAAAATTAAAGTCCAAATCCAATCCAAACAACCTGGGCCCAACACACTTACCCAAACCCAACCCTTTGTAAATAAATAAAACCCCAACACCTCCCCTGCTTTTCTTCTTCTTCTTCCACCTCCTCCTCCCACCAGAATCGCCACCTTACACTACCACCTCACCCCTTCTTTACTACTTTCCTACCCACTCTCCACCACCTCTTACAGCAAAACCCCACAATAAATGCCATTCCCACCCATTTTCACCTCAATACCACTACTACCCATGGTATTGAGCAAAACCACCCCAACTTGGTCCAAAATTTCACAAAACTCTTCCCTTACACTTCCACATTACAACAAGAATCCTTAATTGTCTCGAACCGCCTCAATTCCACGTGGAGCATTTTGGCGCCAAAATGAGTTTAAACGGTTTGGATGAATTAGACTCTTTCAAGGGTTCAGATGAAGTGGGATAGTATTATTGAGCTAGTGGGATGTTTTCAGGTGATAAATACAGAAGAAAGAAGAAGAAGAGAGCCATCATAATGTTAATTTTAGTTTATGATCAAGTAGAATAATTAAACTAGTTGTTACCTAGTGTAATCTTTAAATTCTGTTGTTAAAGTGTTGTATAACTTTGCTAAAGTGTATTCAACAGCTTTGGTTCACTCATATCAATCTATCTTTCGCCAAGTATTTCAACTTTGTCCCATTTTCATTTCAAGTCTTTTAATTTCATTGATGATTGTTAATTAGAGGACTCTAATAACACTACTTGGCTCTCAAGAAGCTTTAGCAAGCTTTTAGATCAATCTAATTAGTAATAATCAATAAAAAGGAAAATACCAAAAGAAATCAAGTAATTAGAAAATTAATATAGAAGTTACCAAGAAGCAAAGGAGCAAGTGCTATCTTGGATTGCCTTGGTTTAGAGCTCGTGGAGAGCATTTAGGATTGGTTCTCGCCTTGGTTCTCGCCAGTGCCTAAATTCAAGTTGTAAGCAAATTTCTTGATTTTGCCATTTTCTATTAGTTCTTAATTTAGCTTAATCTTTTGTGTTCATGCTTATTTGGTGTTGGTTAGTGATAATATAGTGTAAAATCGAGAGGTTGTTAGTTGGAAATCATAGTTAATAGTTGTTAAAAGTTAGACAGTTAAAATAGTGTAGTAGTGATTAATAGGTTATAGTTGTTATTATCTGTGTAATTGTGTTCATTTGATCTTAGTTCATCTGTATCAAGTGTTAGAATTCAGTTTCATGCTCTAAATCTGTATTGAGTAACACTAATCTAGAAAACACCCTTGCTAAGGTGTGTTTGGATCAAGCTGCTTCTTTGGGTATATGCATGATACTGTCCTTTATTCTTGTTTCTGCATGTTTATTTAGATCACACTAGCTCGCCTCGTCATAATATTTAGGTCTTATTAGTATAAAAGTCAAAATAGGTCTTAATCTAATCCATATGTTTAACTGTTAGGATTATTAGTTCCATAATCACCACACTAGCTTAAAAGTTAATACTCTAGCTTAATTTAGCTTCATCATAGCTTAACTTAACATATTCAGTAAGTAAATTAGTATCAAAGCTCAGATAAGTCAACTTAGTAGTTTAACTTAAAAAGTCAATTTGCAGCTTACACGATTTTTGAATGAACTTTGGATCTAAATTGTGAACTTGTTAATTGATATTAAGACTTGAGCTTGTAGGATTATATAGCCTTGTTGTTGATCTACTTGTTACTATTTTTCATAACCATATCTAGCTGATTGAAGTGCTTAAATTGTGCTTATCTTTTAGTAGTTCTTCACAAAACTCCCCTGTACACAGACATGTAAACCGGTTTGACTCCCACTTTCACAAGCTTGTATAAGCTTGTGTATTGAGTGTTGGTCTGAGTATTTTGGTTCTTTGTGATGCCCTTGTGGCTAGTTACTTGAGTAAGTGCTTATTTGTCCTTTGATTGCTTATTTGGTCTGCTTATTCTTGCTTAACTTGTGATATCAAATAAACCACTACACTGATCAATCAGTGTAAAACAAGCAACTTCACAAGCCCATCATAAGCTTATCACTGAGCTTTAGCTTGTGATCTTTGGCTCATTAAGAAGCTAAGCAGTCCATTAACAAAGTTCAAGCTTTAATTTACCATTACAAGTCCTTTTACTAGGGCTGCATCTCAGCTTAAGCTTGTCCATTCACTCAGTTAACTGAGTGAACTCACTCAACCCACCCAACTTCATAAGCCCTCACAAGCTACCCAAAGGTCCCCATTGGTCAAGCTTTGGTATTTTGGAATCCTTACCACCCCACTTTATAGTTCAACATTCAATTTGTTCTATTGAGCTTATTTCATAAGCTCAATTTGGTATCTTGGTTGACTGTCTAGGGTGTTTGGATCTCGCCATTCATCGAAGTGCTTATAAGCTTATTCCAAGCTTATTAGCCAAATCCAAAGGATCCCACTTGTTCATATTTGTTAATATACCATATATACATAGTACTAATATTTTGTTTTCTTTATTAAGCTTGTTTTAAAGCTTTTACCAAGCTTACTAGCTCATTTTCACTCACTCATATAACTGAGTGAATCAGTTTGGACCCCTCACTTCACAAGCTCTTTCTGAGCTCATCAGTGGGTCCCACACCCTAAATCTTGGTTCTTCCAACCCCCCTCCTACCAGGCTTGAACCATTGACCCTTTGTTTGGCCTAGATCATAGTGGACCCCACTTGGTTTTACCTCACAAGATTGTCCCATTTTCTGTCTCAGGAACCAAATAAGCAAGTGCTTATTGTGGTCTTTTGGCTTATTCAAGCTACTTATATTATCAAATCTAGCTTATTCAAGTCCAATCAACTCGGAGGAACCAGAATCTACCCTAGTGAACTCCAAATAAGCTCATTTGAGCTTATTTCCTTCTAAGTCAATAGAAAAGTCAACTGTTTGGGCAAATAAGCACTTACAGTGCTTATTCTGTGTTTCCAAGTTCGTTGTTTTTGTATTAGTTTCTTATTTTAAGTATTTTAATAGTTTTATAAAAGAAAACCAAAAGATCCATTTTAAGCTAAGTTAAAGCTTTTACTTAGAAGCTTATTTGCTTATTAGCTTATTTTTGTTAATAGCATATAGTTTTTATATTTTTCCTAGCTTCTTTTATTTATTTTAGAATTTTGTAAAAGTTTTAGATTTTGTTTGCTTATTTAGTATATATAATAATTAATAATAGTATTAGTAATTAGATAATAGTAATTAATTAATAATAAATAATATATAAGTTAAATAAATAATTTTCTTTTATAATAATTTTCTTTTATTCTTAGGATCTCAAAATATAAATTTCACATTTGTGGGGTTTATATTGATCACTTTTCACTTTTATTTTTGTACGTTTACGTAATTTTATTTAAACGTACGTTTTTAGTTTTAAACGTTCATCATTTTAAATATAGTGATAGCGTTTATTTAATATATTTTATCTTTTTAATTTTCTTGATCGTACTTATTAGTTGATATAACTCATTTGAGTTATTTATACTTTTAGTATTGTGACAAATCATTCATAACCCTATTCCTGATCAACCAAACTATATAACACATTCGCTCAAACACGTGATATCACAACCTCGCTGGGGAATTAACGACCCGGGAATATAACTGTACTACCTCGGATTATTGCATTTGCCTCTTTCTAGTTTGACTTGCCTAGTTGACCTCTCACAAGTGGTTGACTAAAAAGTAGGCTAGTTATTCGCGAATCAATTTTTGGCGCCACGGGGAGGTCAGGTCGTTGAACTATTTTTGTTATCTATTTGGTGATTATCTATCCTTTGTATATATATTATATCTAATATCGTATTTTAATCTTCCTTAAACAATATAAAAACAAAATATTTTCTTTTTCTTCTATATATATAAAAGATAAATAATCACAAAATACTCTTCGCACCCCTTCCGAGTTTCCTTTTCTTCAAGGATCCTTAGACACGCCTTAGTGCATGCGCACTGCTCTTCAAGGTCATCAAGTCCTCTTCGCGAGCTTGTAGCCATACCTCAAGAAGTCGAGACGTTCGCTCCATCACCGTGCACTCGAGATACGCATCGAGCCAAAATTCTGTCAAAATGGCGTAAGAACAAACGATGAATGAACTTCTCCAGCACCCACCGATGGGTACGGAGATGCCATTGTTGTTCCAACCATCGAGGTGAGAACTTTGAGCTTAAAACGGGTTAATAAACCTAGTGACGCCAGCGTCAATTCTATGGTTTTGATAGGGACGATCCTCACTATCACATTCGGTGGTTCAATAAAATCACATCCACCTTGAAATGTAAAACGTCCCCGAGGATGCAATCAAACTTCTTCTTTTCCGCTTTCTCTCGATGGGCCCGCCAGATCCGCTTGACAAACAACCCCTAAGTCGATTGAAACGTGGAAGATTTAGTACGTAAGTTTGTGCATAAATTCTATCCTCCTTCAAAACCACGAATCTCCGGAATGAAATCATGAAATTCACACAACATTTTGATGAAACATTCAAGAATCATGGGATCGTTTTAAGGAAATGCTACGAACTGTCCTCATCATGGATTTACCGAGTTGATATATCGATACTTTCTATAATGGCATAAGACAAGTCGATCAAGATTCTCTTAATTCCTCCGCTGGAGGTAATTTTTAAATCGAACAACAAAGGATGCTTTAGCCATTATAGAGAACAAAGTCGAGGTCCGACCTCAAGAAACAAACCATTGTTCCCAAAGCAAGTGATTCACCTTCTACTTCATCTCCCATGACTCAAACTGCTGACAATACTCGCTTGCTCAACTCATGGATGCTCTTAAAATTTGACTCTTAACCAAAAGAAAGAGCCATCTACACGTCTTCAAGTCAAAAGATTGAACCATGTGTCACTTGTGGTGGTCCTCATGCATACTACAACTGATCGCTACCGATGGCAATGCATTTGAAGTCGATGCTCTAGCCGGTAATTTCAATCAAGGAGGTAACCAATACCATCCTCAAGTCGAAACAAACTACCGTGCTAATAACCAAGAGGGACCATCGTGATCATATCAACCCAACAATTCAAATAGGTCTAATCCTAATCACCAAGAGGGCATAATAACCAAAATCAATATCGCACTCGTAACAATCAAATTGTTCCTGTTCAATACCCACCCCATAGGGAAATTCAAATTCTAACCAAGGGTATTCACCTCCTAATAATCAAATGGTTTCGCTCCAAGAATCTCAATCACGAACTAGCTAACCACATCAAGGCTACGATGCTAAAATGAGAGTGGTTCAAAACCAAATCTCCAATTTAAAGAATGAATTTGATTCTTCAATTGCAAAGAACAATAATGAGTCAAGAACGATCTTAAAAGTATGATATCCGATTTGGTGAAACAACTCGCTCCACCTTCCACCTCGGAAGTCTCCCGAGTAATACTGCTATGAATCCTAGGGTGAACTCAAAGTCACACTACTCGTAGTGATATGCCTCAAGTTGGAGCAACCACGGTTGTCCCAAATTCTACACCCCAATTACTCCTACATCATCAAAGATAGATCCCACTCTTTCACGATTCACGGTTAAAAGTTTGTCAAACAATCTTTATGACCAAAGGGCGCTATGACTTATTCTCATATGCTTAATGCTTCCCGAAAGAGTGTATTTGACGATAGTGATGATGAGGAGGATTCCAACATCATCAAAGCTATCACCACTGTAGTGGTGTCGCTTATGAGGACCCTCTACTCCTATTCCACCACCGCTATACGATGTGGAAAAAGAGCCCGAGGTTGCCAAGGACCGGTGCAAATTCCAAGCCCACGGCACCGCACACGCCCAACCGCAAGTTGTCCTCGAAGAAAACCAAACCAGAGTTGTCTTTGAGACCGATGAAACTCCCGAGCCTACCGTCCCTAAATCCAAACCTTTAAGCCTACCATTCCTTACCCTTCACGCTTAAATGAGCAAGAACACCGCGAGAGGTCTAATTACCAAACAGACAAACTCTTGCAAATCTTTAAAGATTTGCAATTTGACATAAGTCTTATGGATGTCGTCATCTTGATGCCCAAGTTCGCATCAACAATCAAACAGTTGTTAAACAACAAGGAAAAAGCGGTTGAATTGGCAAAACTTCTAAATGAGAACTGCTCTGCAGCTTATCTTAAAGAAACTTCCCGAGAAGCTTGGAGATCCCGGTAAATTTATCTTACCTTGTGAATTTCCGTGAATGGTTGCATGCAACGCCTTGCCGATCTGGGCGCCAAGATCAACCCGATGCCTAATTCAAGATGGAAGAAACTTTCTTCCTAAACTTACCCCACCGCATGACTCTTGAGCTTGCGGATCGCTCAAGATCTATGCCCCCGGTATTGCCGAGGACGATTTGTGAAAGTAGGGAAGTTCCATTTTCCACCGACTTTGTGGTTGTCGAATTCGATGTCGATCCTAGGGTTCCTCTCATTCTTGGAAGAGGATTCCTAAGAACGGCCACGCCTTATAGATGTATTTGAGCCGATTACATTGCGTGTAGGTAATGAGGCTATTACCTTTAACCATGATCAAACTTCAAGTACTCCTCCAATTATAACTCGCGTCGGTTAACCGAATCGATGTCATTGATGTTGCCTTACAGAGTACTCTCAAGAAAATCTTGGTTATGTTCTTGATTTGGTGAGTGGTGATCCCACTACATTGTCTCATTCCATCATTTCCGACTCTTCATCTTCCTCACTCGAATGAGGAAAATGATTCTATTATGGATGAGATTGATGATTATCTCAACTGGATACATTTCTTCCGGTATTGATGATACCGAGAGTGATCAAGAGGAAGATGTTATTCTTCTTCTTGAACAACTGTTGTACCTGTAAAATTATACCATCCTCCTCCAAAACAACTTCATAAAGAGGAATCCAAATCGCTTGAAAAACGATAAAATTCTCGAGATCAAGCATAAGACCTCCCTCCTTTAATTAAATTTCAAATTCTTGAGGAGGAAGTTCTTGTGATTACTGCTGCTCGATCTCCCTACTACCCTTCACCTACCCGGTGATTTCTCCTTCTCTTCACTCATTCGGAGTGAAGATGTTACCTTGACCGGATATTCCATATAACATTGGTTTAGAGCCGATACTTCCCATGGATTTTAAATTGTTTTTTTCTCCCGACTGCTCAGAACCCTTTATTACGCTTAACTGCTCACAAGCGGTTAGCTTGCGTGATAAACCCGACATTGGGAGGAAAGAAATAAAACGGGTCGAGTCCAAATAGTGACTCGGGAATCAAAAACATTAGCACAAACATGGGTTTTCACCCGTGTAACACCCTAGTGTGGGGAGATACCCACATGTTGTATATAGTTTAAAAAAAAAAAAAAAAAAAAATAATAATAATTGTTGTGTTTCTACACTTAGGTAGTAATGTTATCTTTTACGTTCTAAGTTTCGGCATAACAATAGGTGGTACTTTGAATATTGAGGACAATATTCATTTCTAAGTGGGGGGAAATTCGCTAATTTGATAATAAATGTACCCTTTTAGTCCCTTTTTCCCCAAAATGGCCAAATTTTAAAAAAAAATTATTTAGTGGAAGTACTATGTACTAAACACAACAAATGGTAATCACCCACCATGTCTAACCCACATAAGGATTGGCTAATCCAGAGCAAACGGCTCTTGGTAAAGATATCTCAAACCGCTTATGGCTTGCAATTTGCCCAAAATTGTATGGTTCCTCAACTCGCCATATCCTAATAAGCGAATGAGTTGGCTAGCCCGCAAGATTATGGCTTGTGGTAAAGGCAAAGGAAAACCATAATTGGTAATCAACTCACCAAAGATAATATTTATAATTTATCTAAGAGTTGGCTAGTCCGTAGCAAACGGCTTTTGGTAAAGACAAATCAAATCCGTTGACAGCTGGTGATTTGCTCAAAATCACATGGTTATCAGATGGACCAAAGTTCTTACTTGAACTGAAACATCTTGGCTACTCCAGAAGTGATGGCTTTTGGTAAAGAGTTCTTTCAAATCCATTAAAATCTTCATAAAATATTGCTAGGACTAGCAATAGTTTAGTGTGGGGATTGATGAGTGTCTAAATACTCATCATTTCGCTCACATTTAAGCTACAAAAATATCTCGAAAACATACAAATATGCTTCATAAATATTGGAAATATCTCCAAATTGTGTTTTAGGTATTAAAGTGCAAAAGGATGAAAACCGATGAAAACATGCAAAACATACATAATTTACGTTTCACCCTCGAACTTTGATAAATTGGCAAATCTAGTCCTCGGTTAATCAAAACTTGTAAAATATCATTTTAGGTCCTTGGGATTCACAAGTTGTTCAAAATAATCCTTTGAAGTTAAAAATCACAAAATTACAACTTTGGTCCTCAACTTTGAAAAGTGTCAAAATTAGTCCCTAAGGTTTTAAAATAAGAAAATAATCAAAATAAACCTTATACTATTTATAAATGGCAATATTGGTCCTTATGATAAACTTTTGAAAATTACAAGTTTGGTCCTTCAAGTTTCTAAATTGACAAATTTGGTCCTTAAGGTTTAAAATAATGAAATTTATACTTGTGGTCCTTGTACTAATGATAAATTGCGTGTTCACCCTTGAAGTTTGGGAAATTACAATTCAAACCCCTCAACTTTGAGAAATTACAAAATTGGTCCTTGGGCTTGTTCATAATAAACCAAACCTGACCTTTTATTATTAAACCCAAAGTCCAAATCCAATCCAAACTAAACCCGCCCCAACACCCGTGCCCAACCCCAACCCTTTTGTAAATAAATAAAATGACCAAACAAGCCTCCCCTGCTTTCCTCTTCTTCTTCCACCTCCCCTCTCCACCAGAATCGCCACCTTAACACTACCACCTCACCCTTCCACCACCCCTACTTTCCTACCCACTCCTACCCACTCCACCACCACCTCCACACACTAACACCCCACAATAAATGCCATTCCCACCCAATTTTCACCTCAATACCACTAGTACCCACAAGATTGAGCAAAACCACCCCAACTTGGTCCAAACTTCACCAAACGTTCTCCCCTACACTTCCACACTCCAACAAAAATCCTTAATTGTCTCAAACCGCCTCAATTCCACGTGGAGCATTTTGGCGCCAAAATGGATTTAAACGGTTTGGATGAATTAGACTCAATCAATGGTTCGGATGAAGTGGGAAAGTATTATTGAAGCTAGTGGGATGTTTTCGTGATAAATATCGAGAAAGAAGAAGAGAGAGCCATCATAATTTTAATTTTAGTTTATGATCAAGTAGAATAATTAAACTAGTTGTTACCTAGTGTAATCTTTAAATTGTTGTTAAAGTGTTGTATAACTTTGCTAAAGTGTATTCAACAACTTTGGTTCACTCATATCAATCTATCTTTCGCTTTTCAAGTATTTCAACTTTGTCCCATTTTCATTACAAGTCTTTTAATTTCGTTTGATGGTTGTTAATTAGAGGATTCTAATAACACTACTTGGCTCTCAAGAAGCTATAGCAAGCTTTTAGATCAATCTAATTAGTAATAATCAATAAAAAGGAAAATACCAAAAGAAATCAAGTAATTAGGGTAATTAATATAGAAGTTACTGTGAAGAAGCAAAGGAGCAAGTGCTATCTTGGATTGCCTTGGTTTAGAGCTCTGTGGAGAGCATTTAGGATTGGTTCTCGCCTTGGTTCTCGATTGTGGCCTAAAACTCAAGTTGTAAGCAATTTCTTGATTTTGCCATTTTCTATTAGTTCTTAATTTAGCTTAATCTCTTGTTTCATGCTTATTTGGTGTTGGTTAGTGATAATATAGAGTAAAATCAGTAGGTTGTTAGTTGGAAATCATAGTTAATAGTTGTTAAAAGTTAGACAGCTTAAAATAGTGTAGTAGTGATTAATAGGTTATAGTTGTTATTATCGTGTAATTGTGTTCATTTGATCTTAGTTCATCATATCAAGTGTTAGAATTCGCCTCATGCTCTAAATCAGATTTGAGTAACACTAATCTAGAAAACACCCTTGCTAAGGTGTGTTTGGATCAAGTCGCTTCTTTGGGTATATGCATGATATTGTCCTTTATTCTTGTTTCGCATGTTTATTTAGATCACACTAGCTCGGCTCTCATCATAATATTTAGGTCTTATTAGTATAAAAGTCAAAATAGGTCTTAATCTAATCCATATGTTTAATCATTAGGATTATTAGTTCCATAATCACTATACTAGCTTAAATCGATAACCTAGCTTAATTTCATCTTATCATAGCTTAACTTAACATATTCAATCAAGTAAATTAGTATCAAAGCTCGGATAAGTCAACTTAGTAGTTTAACTTAAAAGTCAATTTGCGACTTACACGATTTTGAATGAACTTTGGATCTAAATTGTGAACTTGTTAATTGATATTAGGACTTGAGCTTGTAGGATTATATAGCCTTGTTGTCGATCTACTTGTTACTATTTTTCATAACCATATCTAGCTTATTGAAGTGCTTAAATTGTGCTTATCTTTTAGTAGTTCTTCATAAACCTCCCCAGACATGTGTTTGACTCCCACTTTCACAAGCTTGTATAAGCTTGTGTATTGAGTGTTGGTCCGAGTATTTTGGTTCTTTGTGATGCCCTTGTGGCTAGTTATTGAGTAAGTGCTTATTTGTCCTTTGATTGCTTATTTGGTCCGCTTATTCTTGCTTAACTTGTGCTATCAAATAAACCACTACACCGATCACCAAAGGTAAAACAAGCAACTTCACAAGCCCATCATAAGCTTATCACCGAGCTTTAGCTTGTGATCTTTGGCTCATTAAGAAGCTAAGCACTCATCTTCACAGTTCAAGCTTTAATTTTCACTCACAAGTCCTTTTACTAGGGTCGCATCTCGCCTTAAGCTTGTCCATTCACTCGCTTAACCGAGTGAACTCACCAACCCACCCAACTTCATAAGCCCCTCACAAGCTACCCAAAGGTCCCCATTGGTCAAGCTTTGGCATTTTGGAATCCTCACCAGCCCCACTTTATAGTTCAACATTCAATTTGTTCTATTGAGCTTATTTCATAAGCTCAATTTGGTATCACTTTTGTTGCTACTCAGGGTGTTTGGATCTCGCCATCGAAGTGCTTATAAGCTTATTCCAAGCTTATTAGCCAAATCCAAAGATCCCACTTGTTCATATTTGTTAATATACTATATATACATAGTACTAATATTTTGTTTTCTTTCTTAAGCTTGTTTTAAAGCTTTTACCAAGCTTACTAGCTCATTTTCACTCACTCATATAATCGAGTGAATCGCTTGGACCCTCACTTCACAAGCTCTTTCTCGAGCTCATCAAGGGTCCCACACCCTAAATCTTGGTTCTTCCAACCCCTCCTACCAGGCTTGAACCATTGACCCTTTGTTTGGCCTAGATCATAGTGGACCCCACTTGGTTTTACCTCACAAGGTTGTCCCATTTTCTGTCTCGTAAACCAAATAAGCAAGTGCTTATTGTGGTCTTTGGCTTATTCAAGCTAGCTTATATTATCAAATCTAGCTTATTCAAGTCCAATCAACTCGGAGGAACCAGAATCTACCCTAGTGAACTCCAAATAAGCTCATTTGAGCTTATTTCCTTCTAAGTCAATGTAAAAGTCAATCGTTTGGGCAAATAAGCACTTACAAAGGCTTATTCGTGTTTCAAGTTTGTTGTTTTGTATTAGTTTCTTATTTTAAGTATTTTAATAGTTTTATAAAAGAAAACCAAAAGATCCATTTTAAGCTAAGTGAAAGCTTTTACTTAGAAGCTTATTTGCTTATTAGCTTATTTTTGTTAATAGCATATAGTTTTATATTTTCCTAGCTTCTTTTATTTATTTTAGAATTTTGTAAAAGTTTTAGATTTTGTTTGCTTATTTAGTATATATAATAATTAATAATAGTATTAGTAATTAGATAATAGTAATTAATTAATAATAAATAATATATAAGTTAAATAAATAATTTTCTTTTATAATAATTTTCTTTTATTCTTAGGATCTCAAAATATAAATTTCACATTTGTGGGTTTATATTGATCACTTTTCACTTTTATTTTTGTACGCTTACGTAATTTTATTTAAACGTCGCTTTTAGTTTTAAACGCTCATCATTTTAAATATAGTGATAGCGTTTATTTAATATATTTTATCTTTTAATTTTCTTGATCGTATCTTACTTATTAGTTGATATAACTCATTTGAGTTATTTATACTTTTAGTATTGTGACAAATCATTCATAACCCTATTCCCGATCAACCAAACTATATAACACATTCGCTCAAACACGGGATATCACAACCTCGTTGGGGAATTAACGACCGGAATATAACCGTACTACCTCGGATTATTGCATTTGCCTCTTTCTAGTTTGACTTGCCTAGTTGACCTCTAACAAGTGGTTGACTAAATAAGTAGGCTAGTTATTCTGTCTTGTCAACAAGTATGATTGTCATTACTTGAGGCATAATTCATCAACAGGAATTTTCATGCATTGATCTATTTGGTATTTGGATAAGGGATGTTAAACGATTGTTATAATAAATCAAATACTTGGTATGATTGATTTTATAATATATTGTATCTTATATTTGCATGTTTAATCCGTGAATAAATTTATTTATTCTAAATTGTCCGTTGTCAATTAATGATATGGGAGTATCATTAAATTAAGACAAATCTGAGAGATATGGTAGAATATACTTGAAAGTATATTGATGAGAAAGCATACCAATTTCAGATGATATTCAATGAATTGAATATAGGACTTATCCCAACTACATAATTTACTTTATGGATATTGTTGTTAAGTAAATTATGAATAGTTATCCTCAAACTTGAGATACCAGATAAGTGTCATGAATGTAGTGCACTTCTGTGGAACAACTTAACGCTATACGTAACTGGTAGTCATAAAGGTTGTTTTCAGAAATGTTACAAAGTTTGTGGGTTATTCTCGTAGTCAAAATAGAATTTGTTCTTTCAAATTTATTTGAAGTTTAATACTGCTGGGCCTCTCGTAGGGTTGACAAGATGTTTGTGTGGCCACACCCAAAATCTCCTCTAAATATGTTTAGAAGATCTGGTAATCTTACTCAATCACTTATAATGAGAAACAGAATGGTTGAATAAAGAATGACTTAATTCCATATCTTTATTTAACATGGTATTAGAAACAAAGGATAATAATAATGAGAAATCATTAAAGGTTTTTCCAGGAGACCTTACTCGAGTCGTGCTAGAGGCATCAAAGTGTTGCTAGACGCTAACCGATGTGATCACACTATTAAGATATGTCCAAGTGGGAGCTGTTGGTTTAATGGACAAAATATTAATAGATGTGTGTTAGGATCGAACTCGAGATCTATGGGATTGCACGCGTTGCGTATGAGATTTAATTATATCACGAAATATTTATATGGTCGAACTAGGAAAAAGAAGGGGGTTGAGTGTCGAGTTTTGAAACTTAAGGAGGTGCTTGCAATGACTTGTTGGACAAGGTTTAATGCTATATATATATACACACCCTTTTGGTCTTTTGGTCTCATTCGGATGGAGATAGGAAAAGACGATCGACAGTAGTACAACATTCTATTTAGATATTGTATATATCGTAAATTGATATCTTTGTATATCATGGATGCCATGCATGCAAGTCCTATTCGCATGTCATGGGTATACATGAGATTCTTTCTTTTATTTCTTCACTGAATTGATGGATCGACTAGTTTTGTTTTATACAAAAACAAACCTTGTTTGGTTTTTGTGCTTAACTCGTGACTTGAACTAGCATTCTAATTAAATCGCTAACAATACGCGCGTACATGATCGTAGAGAAATCCTATTTTGGATTTTGGTGATTTACACTATTCGACTTTATTAAGTCGACTAGCACTCTAACCCTAATTAGGGTTCATCTCAATTGCTAGTTTGTGGATTTGATTCTTTTTCGCTGTAATCGAAAAAGTCGACGATATTCTTTATGTTAATTAATTGTTCATTAATAAATCCTATTCGCTTCCGCTTCAATACTTTGATGTTTTGTGGTTATTTATTTGAATGTCATGTTATTTAATTTCAACAATAACGACGTTCGTATTGGTCCTGGTCCGGTGTGGTAACACGTCCGACGCAGGCTGGTCCGGTGTGGTAACACGTCCGACGCAGGCATAACGCCGCTCCTTACGTTACAATACCCAATCCTCTAATTGCTATATTCACATAAGGGTAAATGATCTCATAGTTTTAGATTGACAAATCGCGTAAAAGTGTCTCCAACTTATACCCAATTTCAATTTAAGGTCTCAACTTTTTTTTATCCCAATTTAGTGTACAAAACTTTTTTTATTCGAATGTAAGACCATTAACTTGGTTTCAGTCACTTAAATTGTTACCAAATTTTCCGGCGACTTTTTCCAATGACTCACTACCACCACCTTGATTGGAAAATATTCTTTAGTTAACAGTTTATTTGGATTGTTGTAGAAAAAGGAATCTTTACTTAATTTATGGATGGTGGCTTCCAATTTCTTTATGATTGGTTGACAATGGCTATTTTAATAACTTACATAATCAGTACGTAGTATATACATTTAGTATAAACACATTTTTGCAGTCAAGGGTATAAACCGAAATACAACATTTCCATCGTCATCAAGAATACCTAGTGTTGTGAATGTTGGAACTCTGTTTTCATTTGATTAAACATTTGTACTTAAGTGGCCTACTTTTTGATTATGACACACAACCACACAATTCTACAAGACGGCCGTGCTACATTATATTTTTTAGCCTTACAATTAGTATATTTTAGAGGCGTTGCAATATTCTTGTGAGAATTGAAGCTCAAACATTAAAACCCAAAATACTGCATAAAACATTAATGTTATTTGATAAGTGGCCCGTAAATACCTTCATGGTTGTGGTGATGGATTATGATGGTTGTGGTGATAAATGAAGGTATTGGTGGTGAGTTATGGTGGTGGTGGTGATAAATGAAGGTGGTAGTGGTGGGTCATCGGAAAAGGTCGCATGAAAATTTAATGTAACTGCTAAGTGACTTGGAACCCGCTAGTGGTCTTACATTCAATAAAAAAAGTTTGGTACACTAAATTTGGATAAAAAAGTTGAAGACTTAAATCAAATTGGATATAAATTGATGCACTTTTATGCGATTTTGCTTTTAGATTTTGTTTTACAAATACTAATTAATTTGTCTTTTGTAGACAATGGTTATTAGTGAGCTTTCAAATGTCAATTTTCACAATAATGTAGTTTGATTGATTGCAAAGTTCTATTTTTTTTCTTTTTTTTACACGACAAAGATATATAAAAAACCTAGCAAGATGCAAGAAGAAAATTACAATGTACTAGAACTCATATAGGGAGGTGCAACCACCGATCCCATGACATCTTACATTTCACGTGACTATTACTAATACCAAATATCATAAAAGATGTCCTCCTTGCGAGGCTTACTCATTCTGAAAAGAAGATTATTACGACTCCATATAGTCCAAAAAGCAACCATAATAACTCCGTTGGGGTAGGCACCCCCACCAAACAACGATCCTATGCCAAAGAGGACACAAATCCGGGCAAGAAGAAAACATGTGCTATGTAGATTCTCCTATCTGCATAGATACCAGGCATAAAAAAGAATCCAAATAAATGCCTTTTCTCTTAAATTCAACTGAGTAGGAATTCTGTCGCAAGAAATGCGCCACAAAAGTTTCTAAGGACCAACAAGTTCTACCTGGTAGGAACCCCAGAAAAACCAAATAAAAACAAGTCCAGACATGATCTCGTTGAAGAGACTATAAAGACACTGGACTCATCCAAATCCCGCACATTACGATTTCGAGCTTAATAGAAAATGAATTCCTGAAGGTTTCCCTATAAGGTGATCCATTGTGAATTTGGAATGCCACTTCTCGGTTCTTTCCCAAATGCCGCCAAAAGCTTATTCGATGAATTTCTTTCTACCACCTTAGCATCTGGGTAAGAGTCAAGCGGGAAAAGCCTAGGAAAATGATCAATGAGAGGACGATCACCTTGCCATTGGTCCCGTCAAAAGGAAGTCTTATCTTCAATCCCCACTTTGATACTACAAAAGTTATCCAAGTGAAAAACTTTGACCTCCAATTGCTCCATAGCTCAACCGATGTTAACCCACGGGCTCAGGCCTCCAAACCGAGAGGAGTAAGACCGAAAACCCCCTTCCCCATAAACACCGTGAATCGAAGAGACAAGACGCGCCCACAAAGCATTAGGATTATCCCTAAATATCCAAATCCATTTGAATAAAAGAGCCTTATTAACCGGCAGCAAGGCCCCCACCCCAAGGCTACCAGAATCACGGGAAGAAAAAACCTTGTTCCAAGCAACTCAATGAAATTTTCTCTCCCAAAATTAGCACCGCAAAAGAAACGAGCCCTTAGAGATTCAAGTAACTTGATAACCGTTGCCAGAACCATGTAAATAGACATACAATAAATAATCAGGCTACCCATAACAAACTTTAGCAAGGTCAACCGGCCTAGTATAGAAAGAAGTTTAGCCTTACAAGAAGACAACTTCCTAGTGAATATACCAATCATCCGCTTCCAAGAATCATTACGGTTGATATTGCACAGTATTGGAACCCCTAAATAAATGAAAGGCAGGCGAACCGCACTACATCGAATCATCTCGGCAATCTGATGGACTTCAATGAGATCAACACCTATCCTAATTAACTTAATTTTTTAAGTTAATTTTGAAACCGAATCTAGTTGAAAGACCCTCGACATCCGAATAATACACCTCACAATTTGGACCCCCAAATCACATAAATTAATAGCATCATTTGCATAAAAAAGATGAGAAATTCGAATGTCTGAGGAGCCAGTCGACATTCCCTGAAACACACCAGCCCGACAAGCCTCCAAAATCCGCACATGAAACCCTTCCATAGCAAGAACACATAAGAAAGGAGGCAAAGGATCACCCTGCCTAAGCCCTTGCCGAATATCAAAATCCTCCGTAGGGGCTCCATTAAGAAGCACTGAAGCTCTAAAAGAGGTGGAGATGCTTTAACCTAGGCAATCCAATTTAATGTGAATCCCATTTTGTTCATGACTTCAAAGAGAGAGTAATACACTTTCTCAAAATCCACCTTAAACACCATAAAGTTTCTCTAGGTAACTTTAAAATGGGTTATAATCTCACTTAACATCATAGGGCCATCAAGAATCTGCATGTCTTTGATAAAAGTTAATTGTTCAGGACTAACAATTGAATCAATCACCATGGCCAATCTATTTCCTAGAAGCTTCCAGTTGATTTCATATTGAAACCCAGTAAGACATATAGGCCAAAAGTCAGAAGTAAATCTCGGGTCATTGAGCTTGGGAATAAGAGCAATAAAAGAGGGGTTACACCTGCGAGGAATAACCCTACGGTTCTGGAAGCTACGAACCAAGGAAAAACATCTTCTTTGATCACCTCCCAAAATATCTTGAAGAAACCAAACGTGACGCCATCCGGACCCGGAGCCTTATCCAAACTACAATCCCATGCAACTTTTTTTATCTCCTCCTAAGAAAAAGTTGCATCAAGATCGGTAATCTAATTAGGAGATAGCTTGAGAAAGCTATCAGAAAGAATGGTAGGCCGAACCCCACTATCCTTAGAGAACTGAGACCGAAAGTGATCCCTAAAATCAACCATAATATTGTTTGGCTCAATCGTCCAAACATCATATTTTATCACTCAACGGATAACAGCTTGTCTTATCTTCTTGTTAATAGAAGAATGAAAATAAGAATAATTTTCATCTCCTTTGATAGCCCACTTAACCTTAGCCTTTTGAGCTAAGCCAAGATTCTCCAGATGTTCGATGTCTCTAAGCTGCTTAATAAGATGAACCCTTGTTTGGATATCATCTATTGAAGCTGAACCATCTTCCACCCTAGTCCGAATATCCACAACCTTAGACCGCAATTGAGTTTTCTGAGCCTCTAAAGCTCGCCTTCTGATGTTATTCCAATGCTTGATTTTATTTTTAAGGGATTGCAAATTTTTCTTAAAAATAATCATAGCATTTGATTCCCCCACAACAGGCACCTCCCAAGAATCCTTAACCAGCTAGTCAAACCCATCAAGCTCCATCCAAGAATGAAATAAATGGAAAGGAGGAGGCCCACAATCAACCTGTTGCTCATACAACATATTGCGATAATGATCTAGGGTGCTTTTTTCCAACATCGTAGCATCAAGGTGTTGAAAGGCATCAAACATCCCTTCCGAGATAAAAAACCGCTCCAATTTACTCATCTTAGTACCCTAACCTATTTGACCAAATGAAAGAGATTCCAGCTAAATGAACATCCACCAAGGCCGAATCATGAATGAACTGGTTAAAGCACGTGCGGCATGTTTATGAAACACGATTTCAAACCTCTCCAAAGCATGTATGACTTCATTGAAATCACCCGTAACCACAATCTTACCTTCGGTCTTAAAAAGAACTGAAGGAGAGACTCCTACACCTTTATTTTGCCAGCCAAATCTTGAGGGAAATACACCAAAAGCATCAAAGTTTTCATATTCTTAGAAGCCCAAACTCCTTGGATGTAAACATAGTTTGAATGAACAAAAACTTGTTGTTTGATGAACAATTTTGGTTCCTAAATAACCAGAATACCATCTGATTGACCTCTCGGGCCAGAATGCAAATAATCAAAATGCGTATTATCCCACAAAGAACGAACCATAGCCAGCTAAATAGAATAGACCTTAGTCTCTTCACTTGCCACAAAACCAGCCTGCTATTTATTACACAAATTTCTTAACCACATTCCCTTATCCACATTCCCGATGCCTTGCATATTAATTGAGATGCAATTCATTAGGAAACTTGTATTAACCCGATACTATTAATAACATCCAATTTATCCTGAGCACATCCCTTCATACTCTACCCCATAGTTATCCCCATCTTAATTAGAGCATCTAAACTATCCACCACCGAAACTTGGTTCGGGATTTGCTGCACACTATTTGAGAAAGACGACCCAAAAGATTCGCCTCTTTCCATTGTAACATATCGATAATCAGTGGCCCCCTCATACCCAGAGGGTGTGGCAAAGAGATCTCGACACTATCCTCCAAATAAAACAGCACCACCGAGTTTAGTTTAGTCTTTTCCAATCTCTGTAATTTGGCTTGTTCATCCTCTTTACAAATAAGATCAGATAGACAAAATGGATCAGAGTCTTGTAAGTTATCTAGAGCATCCTCCCTTCAACAAGATCAATAGCATCACATTCGAAAGGTCGTTCCTTGTCCTAGGAAATATCACACTTCTCTTTAAAAGATGGCAGCCACCCGAAGACTTCACGCACCCTAACCACAAACATAGATTCATCTATCATAATGGGTACCTCCACAGCAATGATATATATTCTCTTCGTCTCAATGTATATCTGAATGGTAGCTAAGGTTGGTCCGAAATCGTCATCCATGTGTACAATATTACCCCACTTAGAAGCAAGCTTACAAAATATGGCTACACTCCAATCTCTAACAGGAAAACCATCACAATCCAACCACATCAGCCTTCCTTTGCATACAAAATCTCGAGACCAATCCAAAAATTACGTAAACCATGAACGGACCACAACATTGCTTCGAAAATTTACACATGCTTTACGGGACATAAATTTCATCATAACCCACATACCTTCCATGTAATGGATATTCTAGTCAAGAAACCTTACGCTATACACATGTCAACTAGCATTGGCAAAGACGCGGACTCCTTCACATGCCCAAGACACCAATTGTCACACTCGTTGTTGCTAACAACATAATCCCCGAAAACCAATTGAATAGGTTCGTTAACAGGTTTGGAGATGTTAGACTTTAACTTAGGTTCAACCACATCAGCATAAGATGGTTTAGCATGACTGCCTTTATAGTGCTTTTTAACGATAGGGGCCTTGAAATTTGTCTTACTTCCTAATGGGTATCTGCCCATCTTTGATCACATTTCCAACCGATCTCAGATTACAAAAGACGCAAACAATTTATAAGAACCAATCCATATGTGAAGCAAATTGTCAATCAAATAATGCACATCATCTACCTTGATGAATCTAACGGATGCATATCTTTTGCCAAGCTTTGAGAGGTTTTAAAAAAAATATACATCCACCACTGTTCCATGCTTCTCACACAGTTTTCGTAACCCATGCTATCCACTGTATAAGGAAAATTAGTAACGTAGATGTTATTGGAGATCTTACTTCCTTTTTCAAATATCGAGTTCTTATGTTTCCCGTGTTGCTCCCGTCCCAATCTTACGGAGCCTTTGTTGCGTTATTTCACCTCCTTCAATTCTTCCATCATTAGTAGAAGATCAATGAAGAGATCGTCCCCGCCTGAAATCAATAGTAGCCGCCTTATTGAAAACTTGTATGGCCTGAAACTGAGTTAATTGTGGATTTGGTTAGTGATGTGATTAAGGGTGTGTTTGGTTTGTTGATGTTTAGGATTTGGATTCGGATTTGAATTTGGATTTGGTTTGGGATTGAAATTAATGATGGAGAAAGAAAAATTAAATGTTATAAAAGTGTATTTTATGTAAAATATTTTATAAAAAATATTATTTTATAATAATTATGAAAAGAGAGATAGAGTATAAAGTGTATGGCATACTAAAAATAAAGTGAATCGTACCTTATTACGGAGAATGAGGTTTGATAGATTAATTCTCTTTTTTAGCCAAATCATAAACCAAACATGTTATTTAGATCTGGGACCAAATCAATATGAAGGCACAACAACAAATAATCATTATACACTTGATAGCTTCTCATAATTAGTTGTGTAATTGTCACACGGTTTAAAGGTTAACTTGATTTATCATAATTTTATGTAATGTTTTGGGTTTTAAATTAAGGCACATAGTATGAGCTTCATTTACATGTTAAAAAACAAAATTGTTCACAAAATTCGTCCAACACAACAAATAAATATGAACCACAATGACAAATAATCATTATACATATTTTCCGCATGATCGTGAAACACACAGATCAACTAAACATCCAATTATTTAAGAATCAGGGGTTTGTACCATTTGATGCTTCGAACAACTTATGAAAATTTAAAGAACGAAACTTCCAATACATGTGTGGGTAGATTATATGTTTGGTAGGAAGCGTTTACACGTTTTGAAACAACTGGCAACTAGCGATTAGCGTTTTGCACAAAGTGCTTGTTTGGAAACAAACAAATAACAATCCTACTTTTTCTAGACACTCCAAATCAAAACGGTACTTTTAGTAGCGTTTATGAACAAGTAGCGTTTCCACTGACTATGGGTGTCAAATGGGTTATCGGGTCGGGTTAGAGGCTTATTGGATGGTATGATCCGGAAATGTGTGCTCGTTCAAAAATGATCATACGAGGCCTTTTGAGGGGGAGAAAGGAGCTTGAGGCAAGTTACAAGCTGCTCAAGGCGATGTGTGGAAGTGGAAGATTTACCTGGTGCTCAGTTGGATATTGTTCTTGACTGTTTATGCACTTGGTTAAATTTTTAGCTTTTATGAGATGGCCGTATTTTGTGTTTTATGGAAATGTAAATACTTGTTAGGCAACCATGTTAGTGGAACAACCTTGATCAAACTATTATGTAGTATGTTCTAACTTTAGAATCTCTTTAATGGAATGTTTCATGTTTCCTCATATTGAAAATGGTAGTAAATGAGTCGCCTATTTGATTATGAATTTTGTTCTGCAGCTTAGTTTACCTTATGTATATGCAGATGGTTATGAATTTGGTTAGGTTTGACTCTTAATTGTCAACATTGTTATGAAGTATTGACTTAGTTTTTGCTTTATTACCTTATGTTCAAGCAGATGGTTATGAATTTGGTTAGATTTGACTTTTAATTGTCAACATTATTATGAAGTATTGGCTTAGGTTAGTTTTAGCTTTATGCACATGGTTAGTAAAGACGCCACAACTTCTTCTACATTACCTCAGTCAAAGTTTGCAGTTGAAGGTGATGCAGTCATAAACAATGCAATAAGAGACAGTCCATACAAGATGCAAATTATACACACAAGAGGCTTGGTCAATCTATGAAAATACACAAACATAACATGGTTCCATAGATAATGCAAATGTATATAATTCCAAATGCATAAAATTTCATAGTTTTCAAAGCATGATCATTAAAGTTAGACACACACATATGTTATAGAGTACATAAATTGTCCATAGCAAACATAAAGAAACATTGTCTAGTTCATTAGCATAACAGAATTGACCTATGGTGAGGCCATCATTCTTTCCAATGCAGCCTGCGGCCTAGTCATTCTTCATGCAGTAGGCTAGGATGAATCAGAAACTGCTTGCACATCACTTGAATGGACCTGAGATTAAGACTGTGATTGATCATGTTTGCAGGGATTGAGAATGGGATTGATCATATATGTTGGGATCTTCAGTAGCTTGATCTTGACTTTCAGATTGAACACAACTTCCTTGAACTGCAACATCTTGAATTTCAACAACACTGTACCTTGACTTGTTTATTTACGACAACTTTTTACCTTTAGGATGTGTCTTCTTTCTTTGCAACCTTTTAGGAACTTTTACCTTTTCCTTAGCACTTGAACTGCTTTTGTTTAGGGCCGGTTTGACTACTTTGAGTTCCACCATGCCTAAGACATGTTTTTCGGTTGTGTCCAACAATGCCACAAACACTACACTTTATACTCTTTCAAGCCTTAGATAACTTATCATTCTTCACAATCTCTTTAGTTTTAGGAGTTATCCTTACTCTTTTTTTTATTTGTTGAGCTTGCCGTAGTTGTTTGAGGATTTGGTGGAATAATTCTTGTGGGAACATATGATTTTTTCCCAATGCTCATTGCTAGTTATGGGTTGGACAATGTGTTTGTAGGTTTCTTGCCAAGTTTTAAGATAGTAACAAGGACGAGACCATGTTTCTACAACTCCTACTTATTTTCCATTTAAAGTCATACTCCAATTGGTAGCAACAACATGTTTACATGGTAAACCTGTTATCTCACATCTCCTGCAAGTACAAGACTTGTCTACAACATTAACTACACATTGGTCTTCCCATGGTCCACTAATCTGAAACTTATCTCCCCCATTCCATAAAACATTATATTTAACAGCCTCTTTCTTAATAGCATCTAACATGTGTTGTTCAGTTGGTGTTAGTGGCCCATACTGTTCCCAGTCACAATCAAAACATGCATTATTCTCTTCATACATTATTCCCTATATTCTAAGGCTGTAATAATAGGTTTATTTATACTGCCAATTATTTTCCCATGAAACACTTGAAACATGTTATTAAGTAACATATCAGAATGAGCTCTCCCTAATCAATACAAATAAATCTGTATTACTTATATTTTTCATAGTGCATTAACATATACCACTTAAGTTACACAGATAGATGACGTACCTTAAAAATATGACCTTGACCAATGGATTGGTGGTATCTTACTTAACCAAGTATGGGCAGGTTCACTAAGGGGCCATTTGATAAAATAAAAAGATTTAGTGTTGAATCATTTATCGCCCTGAATGATTCAAATGCTCTGCATGACGTTGGTTCTGAATAAAAAATAAAGTGTTTGCTAACTGTTCTGAATGAAGGATTCGAACGATATAAAATTACTATTTTAACCTTATGTATAATCCGAAACTACTTGTAATAAATTAGACATAACAGAAAAGCGCTAACTGAAATGGTAGACATTAATATTTTCATTAAAAATTGCCGTAAACTGAGATATATTTCATGTGTTATCTATACAAATAGATTTAAGCAATTCTTAGTAGATTTTAAATTTACAGCAGTAATGAGAATGAGTTTAAATCAAATGTAAATTTTAAAATTTATTGTGGCATACAATTATATCCGTTTGAAATATAGTTAAATTTTTATAATGAAATAGATAAAAACATTTGGGGAACGTGAATCACATATACAAGGGTAATATTAGAAAAACTTTGGTGCTGAATGGTATTGCTTGCCCACCATCGAGAATGGATAAGAACCAACATGAATAATTCAATGTATAAAATTGTTGCAAACAAACAACCATATCTCTTAACGATTTAGTTTTCTCCTATGAATTACACCATTCAAAGGCTATCAAACACCCATTAAATCTCTTGAAATCAACCATAGCTTTCTCAAACTGTATAACAGTTTTGAGGCTGTTGCACATCTCCACAAATGGTCTTTGAAGGCCCTACCTTTCCATTAAAGTTTCATATTCTCATTAATGCTTCTAAGACATAATATGTGGTCTGCATTTAGAAAAACTTCTCCTAAAGCTGACATGATACCCTGCACAAAATCACATATATTTAGTGTCTGCTTAAATAAAGAAAGAATCGAATTCGCATTGCAGTTTAAGGGAGTAACTTTTGCATGTCACTAATAAAAGTGAAGTTTGAGTTTGGCTCTAGTTGAAGATCTTCAGATAAACAATGAAGAAACCAAGTCCATGATCCTATGTTGTCTGATTCTGTAAAAGCGTAAGCTAATGAGTATATACCATTATTGTTATCAATTCCCACAGCTATAAGAAGTTGACCCTTCAAAGGACCATCAATTGGAAAAGAATCTAACCCCAACAACTCTCTCTTACAGGCTTTAAATCTCGCCTTCAATGCACCTAAACAAACATAAATTCTCTTGTTAGAAGAGTATCATCTATAGGACGTTCCACATTCATCATAACTGTTGTATTAGAGTTTCTCTAATGCAACTCTAGAACATAATCTCTCAACATAGTAAATTGTAGCTTGAATTCACCCCTAATGCATGTTACTGCTCTTTTTTGGCCTTTAAAACCTTCTGCATTGACACTTCAAGCTCAAATTGGTTAGTAAGTTGATTATGAACATACTTGACTAGAATACATGGATTGGTTTGAAATTTATCTGTTATTTGCTTTGAGATAAATTTAAGGTCAAAAGCTCTAAGAGCCCTTGATTGCAAAAATGTGTGTTCATCATTATATTTTCTGACTTTTCAAGGACCAGTTGCACCATCTCTGCCGACAAACAACAGCCATGGGCTGATTATTTGAGAAGAGCCATTTTTGCCTGCCATTATTGCATATAATCCCTTTCTGCCTATTGTACCTCTACTTGCATTGTTTGGGCCTATACCCAATCAAGCACTTTCACTTGGGCCTGAAAGTGGAACACAACCCACACATCTGACCCTTATTCTTTGTTTGGCATTCTTTAGAAAAATCAACTCCCTTCTAGTTTCTATTGAATGTTCTCTTACCCTATATTTGACTTCTTTTGCAGTAGTAAAGTCTTGACCATAGAAAAAGAATGTGTTATAAACACCAGCATCATACTCTGTCCTAACCCTTGACACCCTAGAGTTACCTACCTTTGTGTCAGAACCACAAGCAGTGTAAAAGGCATCATCATCCATGACAGCTAACTCATTTTCCTAATTCATGATCACTTATATTACTAGATGTTCCTGCATTTCCTAACTCAGTACTCTGACTCCCTTGGAACAAAGCAACTTGTACATCATTCTCCTAATAACTATTCCCCTCATTTTCTAAAATTGAGTCATCACCTTGTTGGAATCACTCCTAAACCATAATCAAGTATTTGTAATTAATATGTAATAGTTAGATTTATTATGGCCTTTATGTTTGCAATTAGCCTTAGGCTTATGTAGAAGGCCCATAAGCCTAGGCCTTAGTCCATTAAAGAAAGGATGGAAACTAGGAGTGTTGCCCTAGCTTTGCTCCTATAAATACTCTTGTAAACCTTCATTTGAAGGTTGGTTGTTCAAGTTATTTCTCTCATTACACTCTACGCCTAAACCGTCTTTTATATCATGTGTGTGTGTGTGAATCTTGTTCAATCGCCTTATCTCTTTCTATATTACTTGTGTTTGTAAAACTAGTGACCTAACGATGGTATCAATCGCCTACTAGTTGGGTGAGCGTATTGTTTGAAGTGAGTTTTGGTCTCAATCATAACGTCACGGTACCATATATTTGGTTAGCTTAAAACGCATTTTTACACTTTTTAATCCAAGATTCTTGTACTTTCAAAGTTATAAGGTGTTAAACTAACGTTTTTGGCAAAAGTTTGGAACTTTATCGTGGATCATTGTTTTGAGCTAGTTTTTATTCGTGGGTGTAGTTCTACGCGTAATCTGTTTTAGAAGGTTTGGTTCATCAAATTTCACATTCTTGTGTTATTTGGTGATCTTGAAGCTATTTCATCACACAAAACCGGTTTAGAAACATCTTTGAGCAATATCAAATTTACGAGTAAACCTACGCGTGGTGAAACCCTAAAACTACGCGTAAGTATTTCCTTGGTTTGATCTTCGTTTTAAGTGGTTTACTCCGTGTTTTCTTGCTTGGATAAGCTGAAAATCGTCAACTTTGGATATCTTTTGCCTTTGTGAAGTGTAAAGATCACTTGAGATAAAACCCTAAAATTACGCATAAGCATAAGCTTACGCGTATAAATCCTCGCATAAGATTTTTCTTACGCTAAGCATAGTCTTACGCATAAGATAATCCTCGCCTAACTTTCTCGCCTAACTTTTGTCTCGCATAACTTTAGCGTCTTTTCCTACTACGCGTAAGCTAAATTCTCTGCGTAACTTCTAATTGTTACAGCGTAACTTTGGTGTTTTACGCATAAGTGCTACTTGGTTATTGTGATTTCTACGCCTAAGGACACTTCATCAACAAAGGTTCATTCGACTACAAAGATCCATTTTTACCAACACAAGTTTTTCAACATGTCACAACCACCATACTCTAACTATTTCCCTTACACTTATCCTCAAAGACAACAACAACTAAGTCCACAACATCAACAATGGAATCAACAACAAGCAATTTATCAACAACAATTTAATCAACAACATACTCCACAACTTGGAGCAATTCCTCCACCACAAATGGTTCAACCACCGCCAAGTCTTCAAGTTCAACCCTACACAAATGACTTCAATCAACATCCATCAAGGAACACTATGAAGGAACCCACTTGGTTTTCAAAGATGTGTGAAGCTTTAAGTAGCCAACAATCAATTTATGAGGTTTGGATCACTTGATAGACCTCGAATGCTCACTCCGAAACTACGATCAATGGGTGATAAGGTTCTTTAGGTTTTGTGATCCGAAGAAGCCACATGGAAAGTTCTTAAATAAGGTTATCTTGGAAGGTCCATTTGAGATGCCTACGGTCATTGTGCCGAAGATCCAAATGCCATTCCACCAAGAGATGAACAAACGAACATTGCTCTTTGTTGCGAATTGAATCCTCAAGAACTTCTACACTATGAAGCGGATGAGCTTGCAATGCAATATATCCTTTTAGGATTACCTAACCCAATTCTTGAGTGTTGATGCTCAAAAGGCGCAGGAAATGTGGGACCATATTCATCTTCTTATGGAAGGATCGGTACTCAATCGGGAGGATTTGGAATCCAAAATTTACTTGGCTTATGAACACTTCATGATTGAACACGGAGAGACACTAGAGTCTTATCATCATCGATTTTCGAGACATCATCAATGATTTGGATAAACACAACATCATCATGCCAAGAATTGCGGTGAATACTAAGTTCTGAGTAGTCTTGGTCTGAATGGGAGAAGTATGTCATCTTTCTCCGTCAATCGAAGAATATGCATCATTCTACATATGGATTGTTGTATGATTACTTGAAGCCTCATGAAAAGGAAGTTGATCGGGAAAGGATTCTCCGTGCTCAAATTGCTCCACCTACACATCAGGAAAATTAACAACTTGCCTTTATGCTCAACAAAGTTATCCTCCTCAACAAGCAACTCAACCAACTTCCTCGGTTACACCAAACGATCAATCACGGCAATCTCAACAAAATCAATTGGTTCCTTACAACAATAACAATGATCAAGCACTTCATAGTCAAACTAATGAGGAATCCGATCCATTCAAAGCATTACAGCGAGGATTTGTTATGATTGCTAATGCTTTTAGCCGTTATACCAACAAATCCAACAATCGTATTCGTTCCTCATCCAATACACGAAATCAGTTTGTTGTGAACAATGGACGAGTTGAAGTTCGAATCGTGGTTATGGTCGTCAAATGGGAGGTGGTCAAGGGTTTAATGCTATGGGAAGGAATAACAACGAGCTCAAGTGGTGGAGCAGAAATGCTCGAGAATGGGTTGAATGGTCTTGATGCTACAAGCGCAATGAGAAGGACACTGGCTAATGCATGCCCAAAGCCAAGGACTAGGGCGTGCTTATTTCAAAGAGGCTCTTCTTTTGGCTCTTAAGGATGAAGCTAGTGGATCTCTCACTAACAAAAACGAGCTTTATGGCGGATCTGAGACTCGGATGATGATATGGAGGACTTGCGAGGCCAATGCATTTATTATGTTGATGGCTAATATGCATGAGTTACACATGGTGAAAGCAGGCCCGATGTATGACAACGATGGCTTGTCTCGGTACCGAACAAACCATCATCATATCTGAACTAATATCTCCGCCAATATCTCGAATCCGGCATGGCTCAATTTATCAAAATGAGTCATCTACATATCATTCGGCGATTTTCAAATAAACCCGTAGTTACATTTGACGATTAAGATGACCTTATGGTTTCCTTTGATAATCAAATTGACTCCGTGGTTGTACTTGAGGATCTAAATAATGATCATGTGGTGACTCACGTTGAACAAGCCGAGCTGTTGCCTCATCCAGTTTTGCTCGTTTAATTCAAGACCATCAAATCAAAATGGAGGAATGTTATGCATTAAATAAGGAATTAAAAAGCAAAATGCCTTTGTTAATCAAGGATTTTGAATGCTTACAAATGCAACTCAACTTTTTCAAAACTCAAGAAAACCGTGAAAAAGGTTTTCAAGCCGCTTTTGCTAAATCTCATCAAAGCGAAAAATATTTAGAGACGGATCGTGATCTAGCAGCTTGAAGAATGCTTTGTTATGCGAAATAGAACAATGAAACATGAACATAAAAAGCAAATTAACGCTCTCACCTTGGAAAATCAAAAAGCTAAGGTTGAGTTGTTAACTTGTCAAAAGCAGTTCTCCGCATACAAAAGCATTCAACAAATCGGGTAGATGACCTTCTTGAAGAAATTATCGGCTTGCAAAACAAAATTAAAGAGTTTAAAGCATTGTTTACAAACATGGTGAATCGATGTGACTATTGAAAAGTTTACCTTAAAACCTAATCCAAAAGGATATGGATCAAATCTAGGCGATTACAAACCAAAGCTTTCACTAAAACATTCAAACCAAATCACGAAGTTTCGGTCACGAATACAAAATTGATAATCTTGTCATGAGTGTTGTTGAATATCATCATCAAGTGGAATTAGATGCGAGAAGGCGATGGTCGATCAAAATTAAAAATGTTGTTTACAACAAACCATTTATTTATAAAAACGCGGTCACTTTCTTCACACCAACGGATTCTTCTAACACACCAAGAGTTATCATCAAAACACCTAAGTCTTCTAATGTTAATCCCCAACCAGATTATGCACAAACTTATGGTCCTTTACCTTCCATCAGTGAAGTAAACTCAAAACCTGAAAATCGAAAATTCTTAGATATTTTGACATTTTCATGGCTGACCTCAAAGTTTTACAACATGAGATAGAATATCATTCTAAAATCAAAATTGATCATTTTCAATCGCCTCAGCGCGAGAACAAAGAGACATTTTCAGAAAAATCTTTTACCTAACATTAAAAATTTGAAAAGTTATGCATTAGCTTGGGAAAAGGATTTTCATAAGGAACTTGGAGTGATGAAGGTCGTTTTCGAGAAAAGCTGAAACATCTATTTCTAATACTAAGCGTAAAAATAAAATGTTGAGAAAAGATGTTGATCGACTCTTGAAAGATGTTATCATCTTGATATCCATAATGTTGTGTTACTCCATTCTTTGCCACATGCATCGATTATATCTCTGCTGATAATGTTGACTCTGTAGTAGCTGTTGAGAATCTTGATAAGATGCTTCAAATCGAGTCTTTAAAAGTCGAAAATGAGCGATTACTTATGAACTTTACAATGCAAAACGTCGTCTTAATTTGTGTGAAAAAATATTCACAATCAACAACTTGGTTTTCAAAAGAAAATCGCTCGATTGCAAACAAAATCTTTTGATCCTAAAATTGAGCAATTGGATGATCAAAGCGTGTCTTTGAAAAGTCAAATCTCAAAATATGAACAAGAACTTGTAAAGTTAAGCAGAATATGGTGTCATATTTGATTTACTCAATAAGACTCGTCATGAAGCATCAAACGAACTTGATCACTATCTTGCTCACACTAGAGAAGTCATGAATTTTCTTTGGTAATATTAGATTACGAAAATCAAGATTTGATTCACACTATCTCTAAGTTAAGAGAAATGTTAGGAAAGTATGAACAACTTCCATGACCATCATTAAGAGATTAGCACCGGTAACACTTAGTAATCGTGCACCTAGAATCCCTCTTGCCAAATCACAAGTTGCTAACGTGCTTCCTTCTCTTGAAAAGGAATAGTTGCATCTTTTCCAAACGTCCGCACTTCACGACCTAGGAGCACTCAATCGAAGAATAGGAAGTTGCGACCTAAGAAAAGATCAATAAGGAATGCTAAAGTAGAAGAACACCCTAGGACTATGAAAAGACTCAAGTTGCCTCCACTATAGATATTGCGTCGGCAAATGTAATAGAAATAGTGATGTAACGAATGCTAAACCGTTAAGTACTTTTGATATTGATCGATGCACCGTGTGTTATTTGTCGTAAAAGTATGAATTCGATTGTCATGACAAATGTGTTGCTAAAGCTATAATCTCGTTTATGGAATCCTAAGAATCGGAATACCTCTAAGCCCACTAATTCTTCTAAGTCGATGCTTGGTAGACCTCCTTCTTTAGATTCTAAGGCAAACATTGTTGTCCACGTAGCTCAGGTTTCACCTCCTAAGAATGTAGTACCACCTAGTGCATTCAAAAGACTAAATCAAAGAGTAGTTATAGATGGCGAAATGGATATATAACACACTAGGATTTAAATGGATGCCTAAAATCATTAATATGTGCATGTCTAATATACCTTGGAACCCTCTAACATTTGGGTTCCACATCTACTTCTATTCCATATGTGTCGTGCATGTCTAATGCGGTGATCTGAGATCATTCTCTAGATTGTTGATAGCGGATGTTCCCGACACATGACATGAAACCTTAAATGTTATCAAACTTTATTGCAAAGTTCATTGGCCTTTGTCGAGTTCGGGAATGATCACTTGCAGACTATCATGGACTACGGAGATTATGTCAATGGGAACATCGAAATCGGCGGGGTTTACTATGTGGAAGGCCTCGGTCATGTCTGTTTTCGATGGGTCGGTTTGTGATGGAGATTTGGAGGTGGCTTTCGGGAGAAAACTTGTTTCATTAAGTGATCTACAAGGAAATGACCTTATATCGGCTCGCGTAATTCTAGTCTCTACACTATCTCTATGCAAGACATGGTTGCTTCATCTCCCATCCTTACTTTCAAAGGCAACATCTACAAAATCCACGGCTATGGCACGTCGTCTCTCACATCTAAACTTTCAAACCATCACCAACCTTGCTCGACTCAAACTAGTTGAAGGTCTCCCGATTCCGGTATTAAAAGATCACCTTTGCTCGACTGTGAACAAGGGAAAAGCACTCTTGCTCATTTTCTTCAAAGGTGGAACACAGCTCTCAACATGTGCTTCATCTTCTTCACATGGATTTGTGTGGCCCGATCGCGTGCAAGCGATCAATGGCAAACGCTACATCTTAGTAATTGTTGATGACTACTCACGATAGACTTGGGTCTACTTTCTTGAAGCAAAGACCAAGCTCCACAAATGATCATCACCTTTCTCACGAAAATCTGAGTTCGACTCCGCAACACCGTCGGGCTAATCGAGCAGACAAAGGCTGAATTTGTTAACCAAACCCTTCGTAAATTCTATGAGAAAGTGGAATTGACATCAAACATCTATTGCACGTACACACGAACAAAGCGGAGTTGTTGAAAGGCGAAACCGAACATTAGTGGGCTGCAAGAACAATGTTAATCTATGCTAAACTTCCAGATTACTTATGGGCGGTCGTATCTCTGCATGCTATACTCAAAACCGTTCTATGATCACAAAAGCATACAACAAAACACCTTTCGAGCTTGTCCACAACCATAAACCGAATCTCAAACACTTTCATGTATTTGGATCCCTTTGCTATCCGAATAATGATCGTGATGATTTTGGGAAGCTCAAAGCCAAAGTGACATTGGATTCTTTATTGGATATTGTGAGAATTCTAAAGGTTACGGATCCGGAATCGTCGTACAAAGCAGGTGATGGAAGCGATTCATGCTCACTTTGATGAACTCACGGAAATGGCTTACGAGTATAATAGCTTAGAACCGGTCACAACCGTTTAAACTTCCTCAACACCCATCATCAATCGAACAAAGCCCCACTAACTCGTCAACAAATGGAAAGGTTATTTGCTCCTCGTTCGGTGGCGATATTGATGAGCGTGCTCGGTGTATCCATTGTTTCATTGCTCAACTGATAATATTCCTATACGATACACTGCTACAACAACTCTTTGTTGAAGATGCACTACACGATTGACTCTACCACAACAGTTGAATAAACCGCTTCCAACAATGATGAACCGGTGATGATATTACGAATGATGTACCCCACTGCGATTTTGATCCAAATGCATTCTTTAACCCGTTTGCTAATGACATCTTTGCACCTTATGTCGCGGAATCATCAACAAACCATTTGAATCATCATAATCGCACAATGTATACCAACATCAACCTCTACACATCGATGGACAAAAGACCATCCTCGGCAAATATTATTGGCAACCCTAATCAACATGTCGTTACGAGACAACGTCTTCACACGAGATGGTGAACATTGCATTTATGCACTCACTGTCCGCCAATCGAGACTAAAAAATTAAAGGCGCAATGACAAAAGACAAGCTGGATTGAATCCATGCAAGAAGAACTCAACCAATTCAAGCGTCTTGAAGTATGGGAGCGGTTAAAAGACCAACGGGGTCTCGTCATTGGTCTCAAATGGATTTGGAAAAACAAATTGGAAGTTGAAGGGCGTAATCTAAAACAAGTCACGTCTAGTTGCTAAGGGTTATCGTCGGGAAGAAGGAATAGACTTTGAAGAATCTTTTGCTCGGTTGCTCGTCTTGAGGTTGTTCGGATGTTTCTCGCGTTCGCGGCTCATATGAACATGACGGTCTTTCAAATGGATGTCAAAGCTGCGTTTCTCAATGGACAAGCGAAAAGCGGTTTATGTCGACCAACCGAAGGATTCGTTGATCCAGAGTGCCCGAACCATGTCTACAAACTTAACAAAGCTCTTTATGGTCTCAAACAAGCCCCGGGCATGGTGCGATAAGCTATCATCTTTCCTCATTGCTAATAATTTCACCAAAGGTTCGGTTGACCCAACTCTTTTTATACAATATCACGGGCACATATCTTAATTGTTCAAATTCGTGGATGACATCATTTTGGGTCTACACATAAAAAGTTTTCAATCGCTTTTGCAAAACTAATGAAGAAAAATTTTGAAATGTCCATGATGGGTGAACTTACGTTCTTTCTAGGATTACAAGTTCATCAATCACCCCATGGTATTTTCTTGAGTCGATCCAAATATGCCCTTGAATTGTTAAACAAATTTGGAATGAAAACACAGTGACACTTATGCCACACCAATGACTCATACCAAGAAGCTAGAGCGATTTACATGGGAAGTTAGTTGACCTACCAAATACCGGTATTATTGGGTCTCTCATGTATCTAACGACTAGCGGACTGATATTGTCTTTGCCGTTTATCTATGCTCCCGTTATCGATCGCGACCAAGCTGAAACCCACCTCTACGAGGCTAAAAGAATCCTCCGATACATCAAGGAACCATTAACTTGGGGATCCGGTATCCGAAGGATTCGGTTTTGAACTAACCGCTTTTGAGACGCGACCACGCGGGATGCTTAGACTCGAGGAAAAGTACTTGAGAGCTCTACAATTTCTTGGTGATAAGCGGTGTCTTGGCAATCAAAGAAGCGGGATTGTACATCATTGTCATCAACAAAGCGAGAATATGTAGCCATGTCCGTGTGTTGTGCTCAAGTCATCGGATGAGAACTCAACTCAAGGACTATGGTTACGTGTTGATGAATCGATGTCTGCGACAATCGAGTGCCATTGCGATCTCGTGCAACTCGATTCGACATTGAAATCAAAGCACATCGATCTTCGCTATCATTTCATCAAGGACCACGTGGAGCAGTCTTGTTGAATTATACTTTGTGGAGTGCAGAATACCAATTGGCGGATCTTCTCACCAAAACCTTGCCTCCCGCTAGGTTTAATGAGTTGGTCCACGGATTGGTATGAGGTGTTTGACTCAAGAGGAATTGGATGACCTCTAAAAGCAGTCTTAAAAACACATCAAACACCAAAATCTCTTTTGTAAATATTTTCAAAAACAAAATACAAAATATAAAATCTTATAAAACAACAAAAATATTCTTCTAATCCAATTTTCTTTCAACATGGCAAGTACATTTCTTCCGTGAACACTTTAATCTTTCAAAATTCAATACTTTTCCGATCAAGTGTTGAGGGAGAAAAGTATCATTAACTATTTCAAAACATCGTGTACTTGCATGTTATCATATCCGGTTGGTTATCTTATCAATGGTGGTAAATTTTACGGTTCACGACACTCCTCGGACTAAAATTAATAACCTTTCAATATTTCTTAAGTCGAGGGGGAGTGTCGTCAAGTTTCTTTCTTAAAATCTTTCGTTTGGTAACCAAAATAGAAGTTAAATGGCTTTGTATGAAAAAGAAAAAGGTGGAGGGACCAAAGCTGTCAAAATGTTAAAGTCATTTTAATAAAACCACTCTCCACCTAACTATTCCATCACATTTATTACTTACACCTAAAAGATGCTACGCCTAAATATCGTTCATCCAATCTGTGTTTTTGATCATCAAACTGTAAGTGGATTAATGTTTCTAACATGTTTTTAAACATTGGTTTTGGTTTTCAAATGAATCCAATGGTCAAATCTACTTATATGGGTGATTTTGTGTTCTTCGCATACGCGTAAGAACACATGATCATGTGTTATGTGTTTGTGGCTAAAAAGATAATGTCAAAATGTTTTAATAACATCAATGATATGTTTTCTATCCTCAAAACAAACCCAGAAACTCGAATTGAATGATTTTCAAAATTAGGGTTTATGCATGATTTTGGGTGTTTTCAAATGTGTATGTTTCTGGTCAAGAAGATTGTTGTGTTATGTTTATATGATGTTGAATTGATGATATCCAGGTTCTATAACAACCCAGAAACACTGATTTACTCAGAATTAGGAATTAGGGTTTAAAGTTCTAAAGATTGGGTATTTTTGATTCATCACGAATTGAGTGTTAAAACTTGGTTATTAGACTCTTATAACATCTAAGACCTACCGAAAAATTTTGGTGCAATTTCCATGGTTAGAAATCTTATCGTAATTCATAACCCTTGGGGTTTTGACCTCAGCGTAAGTGTTTCTCGCATAAATGTTTAACAAGCTTTCATGCCATGATTTGACTTTAGAATGAATATATGTGTTAAGATTGATGATATGATGGTTTTATTTTAGGCTTGCTACGCATAAAATTGAGAATCAAGGTTGATTGTTAATCTCGCATAAGGATTACCTTACGCGTGGCGGTTATCGTAAGAGAAATCCTACGGCGTAACTACTACGCATAAGGTTCTACAATGGGACTACGCGTATCACTGTGAAGGATATGCGTGTGATGACTCTACGCATAAGGTCTACTCTTACGGTAAGCCTTACGCGTAAGGTCTTTATCGCCTCTGGCGTAAGCCCTACGCATAAGGCCCCTTTCCTCGCGTAACTTTTCTTACGCGTAAGTTAGGATCTACGCGTAAGCTTTAGTCTCTGGCGTATATCATTTTGTTTACGCTTAACTTTGCCAAATCTACGCCTAAGCACGGATTGACCTACATTATGAATTGTTACGTGTACAAACTTGTTAATAAACAAATCATATCGTCACGAATCTAATAATGTCACTAATAAACTTAAGCGTTTGATATGTTGTGAACTATAAGTGATAACATAAACTTTAAAACTTAAAGTTAACTAACTCATGAAAAATTTCACGACGTTATTGGACTATTGGACAAACAAGTGACTTAGGACTCGTAACAATCATTGACCTTTGTACATTCAATAACTAGACAATAAAACCTTACGTTGACTAACATTATGTCTTTCGATATGTTGGTTCTTTTGGCTAATGTTATTTCGAGATCACAACATGGTTGCTCAAATGAATGTGGATGCGTGAAAGTTTCACAATTGCGACATCTTCCCCAATGGCTATCCTAGAAAGATTGGAAAGAACAACCTTAGGGTTGACTTTGAAACCCTCACATGCTCGAGAATATTCTTGTCTCATTCTTTGTGGATATTCTACGGAATCATCCTACCGAAAATGCTCTCACACTGCCATCTTGTCTGGAAATCTACATTCGACAATTACGGAATTCTATGCGGAGGATCACGGTCAAAGTGCGATGGCGGTGACACTTAATCACAAACAAGTCACCATCACTCATGCGGACATACGGGCTGTTCTTCTCATTCTGAAATCGAGCCAAGCGACTTCTTTGCCACACCTCTTGAAGAGGCAGTTCGCAATTTCTTCTTGACATTGGCTATGATGAAGCTTGAGGGTTGTTACTAAGCATTCTCACGTGGAGCTTAAGAACATTCCTCAACCGTGGAGAACCCTCTACATCATCATTACCAAGTCATTTACGGTCGTGGCGGTGGTTATGAGCATCCAAGCTCATGGAACTACAAATCTTACGGTCTTTGATCAATAAGAAGGACATCGAAATCGAAGCAGCGATATGGGAGGACATGATGCTATTTCACAAGAAGCTACGCTCAAAGATTCCCTATGTCGGATACACAAAGCTTTTGATCGAGAGCACTTGAACTTAATCACGATATCCCCATGAGGCTCAATGACCCGG
The DNA here is from genome assembly GCA_022545495.1 of Chrysanthemum lavandulifolium. NCBI lineage: Eukaryota > Viridiplantae > Streptophyta > Magnoliopsida > Asterales > Asteraceae > Chrysanthemum > Chrysanthemum lavandulifolium. Next base: position 146,638,171 of record CM040245.1, on the reverse strand, counting down.
CAATCATGACTTGTTGTCCGAACCTATCCTTTCTATCGAATTAAGGAATCAACAACTAAGAAGCGGTGTGCCGTCTTTGCTGATCACCTTCTATCTAAAGAACTCAAGAAGCATGAAACGTACAAAAGGTATCTTGTAGCGATAAAGAAGGCAAAGTCGGTCATCTTGATGAAAAACCTTGAGAACTCCTACTCGGAGAACCGAGAAAGGAAGTCTTGGAAGTGCGATAAGTTACGAAAGTTATAGGAAGCTTCCCAAAGGAATCCTCCTCGTAAAAGTTGTTCCGTAAAGGAAGTGAACCTATTCCCATACGAACCTCAAAGAAAGCTTGTGGACGAAAGCTCGAAGTCTTGAATCGGAAGAAGAGATTACTTACTCGAAGCGCAAGGATGACACTCCATTAGTACGAAACCTCCTAGTCCTCCAACGACCTCGGAAAAGGAAAGACTCTGTACTTGTGCCATATGAAGAAATCTCGAGAAAGTGATGAAGAGCAATGGATAAATCATACGGAAGAAGTTTAAAATCGTTAGACACCTTCAAAAGTGAAGAATTTGCAAAAGACCAAATGGGTGGCCGGGAGGATCAAGTGGTCTTGCCCACTCTTCACCGAGATCTGATGCGGTTAATCGACCCGATAAGGGATCTTGTGCCACCACTCTTGTGCAACAACAAAAGCTTGTGGAGGATACTATCGAATATGAGTTTGGGAAACACAAAGCGAGAAGTGCGAGAAAGATAAAGATCTTGATTATGACAAGCCACTTACGGAAAGTCCTACGTTCACGAAGGAAACTTACGAGCGCCCAAGGACCCCGAGTCTCCTCATGTATCCTCCTCATCGATTCTTCATCTCACTCCTCACCACCACCATCAAAGAAATCAACCAAATCAACATCCAATCGTGAAGAAACCACCTCGATCTTGGATTCTCGGACTCATGAAAGAATTGTGAAAATTTGTCCAACAAGTCGGAAAGAAGGACATGCTCTCTGAAACTGAATTGGTTTCTTGACCAAATCTGATGCCAAATGATGAGAATGACAAGATGCAGAGAAGAAAGGGAATTCGTTCGAAGTTCATGAAAAGTCATCGTCAAGAGGCTGAGCGAAATGATAGAAGGTTACACTAACAAGTATCTTACGGATATCATTCCTAAAGTCACAAAGAAATGTTTACAGACAACTATATCCGAATCTTATGCGAGATAGCCAAGCAAACTATAAGATCAACACCTTTAACCGTTACAATCAATCCATCGATCTTGTAGTTTTCTCGGATAATGAATTGGTGGCCAAGCTCATCACACAAATGTCTAAACGATGCGGGACATTTAATTACGATGAAGGAAAGTTGTTTCAAGCATTCTTTGGACTACCAACTCAAAGAAGCATGTAGATTCGAGCGGAAAAGGCCTAAGCGTCCTAGAGACAATGAAGATAAGGATCGGGATAAGCATGATAAAGCTAAAAGTCGGAAGAAGTCGGTGAATCATCTTCTATGTTACCTCCTCTCCAACGGACTCCTACTCAACAAAGGTCTCCTCCTCGTTCTTCTCTGATAAACCTCGGGGCGATTCCGAGTTACCACCCCGACTCGAAAACCGGTGATCACTTTGAGTACGGGTGGTGACGATGAAGAGGTCTTTGAGCACCTACAACAACCCACCTCTCCCAAACAAGTTAAGAAACCGAATCCTCATCTAGGCCAAAACAAAAGAAGAAGAAGGCGCCCATGGGCGATGTCGTATGGCTAGATGATGATAAAACAGAGGAATTTGAATGGTTCTCTACACTTGTTAACTCAACTCCCTACGAAGAAGGTCAAGATCGGTGAGCGGTAATACATTAGAGCATGCTAAAATTATGCAAGAAAAGTTCCATGTGAAGAAGATGGCGAAATCCGAGTTGAGGCGAATCAAGAATGAAGCTTTTCAAGCTGTGGAAAGATAGCTCGAGAAGTGCCATAGAGGTTGAATATCACCTTGAAAACATTGCTCGAGCTATGTCTAACAACATGGATTGGCTCAACCCGAAGCAAGCGTCGACTTCACTAAGCGGGATAACCCTCCATATTACACCGGTGGTCAAAACCACTACCAACGATCGGCCAACCGGATGAACCTAGGATCCCATTCGGATATTTCTTCAACAAAGACTTGGAATTTCTTACTACGGTGGCGATGGATCAAGAAATCGCTACATCTTTGACACTTTCATTTCCTGCAGACCATATACTCAAACCGCATAGCCATCGAGGCGTGCCAATCACTTGTGTTCGACAAAGTGGAAGCATATGACCGCGATGCATTGTGCGGGATTCATCATTGGCGGGCGCCAAAGAATCTACTACAGTGTCGGGGTTGAAGTCTCAACATGCGGTGTTTAGTACTAAGGATATCGTTGCCATCAAACACGTTGCTCTTTCATCTAAGTGGGACTACACTTTCCTAAAGAATATCGCGGTCAAGCGACAAGATGAAAAGATTATGCATCCTCGAGGTGACTTTGAGAATTTGTCTATCAACGACATTGAAGACATGTACCTTACCAAAGTAAAGGGTCGCATGAGGCAATTTTCAACAAGTACAACGTGAATTCATCAATTCATTTGCTCATCTTCATCGACGCGCATAGTCATCAAGGAACGTGTAGAAGATCTTCGGTGGCAATTGAATCTTATCGGACCGTGTCAACTTCACACCACCTCGCCTAGATCTTCCCGACATCAACCAACTCACAATATACACTCATCGACAAACCTTTCGGCGTCGTTTACGTAGTGAACTACAAAGAAATTGCTTAATGATGTGTAGTGAACTTCACAAGTTTGGGGATCACACTTTGAAGATGGTTAGGGGCGGAATGGCATATAGGTTGAAGGACATACGTGTTGGGAATTATGCGAAGAAGGATTTCTGCATCAATCTTGAAGGATTCTGCTGAGTAGAAGCGAATCTGTTGAAGAAGAGATTCTGTTGAAGTATAAAAGCCGTGCGTGTTTACTGTTTGAAGAGTGGAAGTCGACTAGGATCTGCACGCTTTATTAATTATATGCTAACCCATCATTATTCTTGAACTGCCCGAGGTTAGCATGGGTATTATTGTACTGCTCAATATTGTTTAGTGTTGTAGTCATTAAATGCATACTTGCATGCTTAGTCGATTGAGTAGTAATAGTTTATGGTTCCTTGTCTATAAAAGGAACCTCATAGTTTGTAATAGATAACTCAACTAATTCAAAACATAGAGTTTCAGTTAATAAAAGATCCATAGAGGATCTAAGTGTTCTTAGTTATAACAGCTTGTATTTACATTCCGCTATAGAATACGAGTTGTAGAGGTTTTCTATTAGTTTGCTTATGATTATATAGGCAACACTAACGATCCACGGGTGCTCAAGATCATCCAAGGTGCATGCGTGTTCAACAAGTGGTATCGAGGCACGGGAAAGTCTCTACGATCACGAGAACCATATTTACCTCACCCCTTACAACCAAAAACATATTCACCATGCAGGCGATGATGAATCGAAGTCACCAAGAACAACATCAAAACACCACCTCTGTCAAAGAACTTAGTCTTTCCAACAATGAATGGTAAGTTTCCTTATCCGAAAAAGGAAGATTATGATCGTAGACCATGAAGATCTGAATGGATCTCAATATTGATTGGAATCTTTGGGAGATTGTGAAGAAAGGAAATAGTCTAAGAAGACTATCCCGGATCTTGATGGTAAGTTTACCATTGCTCCTCCCAAAACTCTTGAAGAGATTTTAGGCGTGCAAAGAGAGCACAAAGTAAGAACCATCCTTCTTCAAGCTATTCACGAAGATCACTTAGGTGATTTTCACCACATAGTTGATGCAAAGGGCGTATGGATGGCGCTTAAAGCAAGGTTCGGTGGCAATGAAGAGTCCAGGAGAATGAGGAAGTCCATGCTGAGACAACACTTTCAAGAGTTCAACATCTCAGAAGAAGAGGGTATCCACAAGGGATACGATAGGTTTCATAAGATTATGAGTAAGCTAAACCAGCTGAATGCAAAACCTGACAATGATGATTGCTATTTAAAGTTCCTTCGATCTTTGCCTCCATCATGGTTACATATGAGTATAGCCCTAAAGGCTAAAGGTGGGTTGGACATGCTCACTTTTGATGAGCTATACAACAAACTCAAATCTCTTGAACCTGATGTCAGATCTCCCTACCGTGCATCCTCTTCTAGTCATACATCCTTTGTTGGGACATCTCACTCCAATATGATGATGCATGCTTCAAGTCCATCTTACTTACCATCATCATCTTATAATCGTCCCACTCCATCCTACCCTCAAGCTAAAACGGTAGTGTATTGGAGGATGTGCTTCATTCATTTGTTCTTGATTATGATACTCGGAACACCTTGTTTATGAAGACTTTGATCGGGTGGACCCATTTGAAATGGAGGACATGAAGCGAAAATGGCGGTGGCCATGCTTTCGATGGATATCAAAGGTTTGAGAGAAGGCAGGGAAGAAAGTTTGGCTTCAAGGAAAGGATCCAACTCGTTTTGACGGGAGAAAGGTCAAGTGTTTCTCTTGTCACGGATGGGTCATTTCTCGAGGAATGCAAAGATAGGAAGAATGAAGAGGAGCTAACTACAATTCCTATCGTGAGAAGCGAAGGAAGCGATGCTTGACTCTTGTCACCTTGGATGAACAAGTCAATTGGGGTGCACATGAACACCGTGAATGAGGAAGGCTAGCGTCTTGAGAAGCTTGGATTCTTGGCAAGGTGTACTTGGAAGATAGGCATGATCGGTTTGCCTTGATGGGACTCTATCGGTACACAATTGTATATTTGGTTGTAGTGAAAGATACAATGAACTTAAAGAAGCTTATGATACTATGAAACCTAAATACAATGAATGCTATGTTGATAATGAAGCTTATAAACTTTCGTTAAAAACATTAGAAAGACAAAGGTATGGTTTCAAAGAATCGAGATAGCTTATGAAGAAAAGATTAAGGTGCTACAATTTGATCTAGATATTGCAAACATTAACTTAAAAGCGTCTTGAAAAGGAAAAAGGCGATGCTATTCTTTGAGAACCTAGAGCTTAAAGAGAAACTAGGCGAGGAAATAGCTAGACATAAACAATGGTTAATATCGGTGACAAACTAGCTAGAGAACTCTATAATAGTCGGTCGGTGAACTCGGAATAGGTTTAGGTTTTCAAAAGTATGTAGGATTGGAAGCTAGGCAAGATGGGCATAAATCTACACTGCAGGCTTAGCACATTTTAAAAGGAAGGAGATTTACATGCTGTCCTGGACCTATTAGAGGTGAATTCATGCCTTGACACGTCCATTAATGTTGACTTTGATGGATCACACCGTCTGTATGGCAAAATTCAAAAGACTTACGGACACGGATGCTTCATCTTATGACTTTGTCTCTTTCTCACGACGGTGACAATTCATCGGATCAAGGTCTACTTCTAGGCGTGATTCATGTGATAAGTCGGACCTTCCCAAGCCCTCACTGAGCCTACACCGAGCTCGCACCCAAGTCTATCTACAAGCCTTCTAGGGTAGTGGCGAGGAATCAACTTCAAGCTGTTTCCCACAAGACTTGTCCTTTAAATCTTTGAATAATAAGTCTGTTAAAAACAATTCTTTTTATGTTTCTGGTTTAAGTTCTTCTACATGTAATAGAACATCTTCTTTGTTGAATAAATCTTCCAAAAGGAAGACATGTTTTGTATGTGGAAGTAAACTTCATTTAATTAAGGATTGTGATTTCTATGAGCAAAGAATGGGTGTATGTGCTACTCAGCAGAAACCTAGACCAGTGTGGACCAATGTTAAGAATATTCCACCTTATGTCCCACAAGTTACTTATCTTGACTCTCCACGGAGGATATCGGTGATAGACCTTATGTGCAACCTACTAGCCTATATTTTAAACATGGTTATTGGCACGCATATGTTGACTCTATGAATAATGGGAAAGGATGTTGGGGTACTCTTGTCAAGCCCTCAATGAGTTGTTCTTGGAATGATAAGGGACCTAAATTTCAATGGAAACCCAAGAACAAAGGTGGATCTTTCTCCTCTGTTAGGATCCCTTAACTGCAAAGTTTAAGGGGAGGCATAGGCCTCAGGGGAGGCATATGCCTCAGGGGAGGATTTTGTAGTAAACTTTGTATATATTTTGTTTGCTAACACTAACTTGATCATTGTTTTTAGTCTGTTATGTCTCTGTTTTTGTTCTTGTGTTTCTCTGAGTTTGTTTTGTAGAATGCCTTGTTCAGTTTAAGTTCATCAAGTTGTGGTCCTTGGGTATATGGTCTAGTAAGCTTAAAAGCTTGTTTCCTCTGAAAGCTAAGTAATGAAGTGAGCAATGTGTTTCCACTGAAGATAAAGTACTGAAGACAAGTTTTGAAGTTAAAATTGTTCATTCATTCATACAAATGGATATTGCATCTGAAACTTATCATCATGTACCTGTTCAAGAACCATCATGTCCCACCCCTTCAGTAGATGATCAAGTTGTATTTCATGTTGGAAGAAATTTTTATTTGGATCCTGCAACTGATATCCTTACCTCACCTGTTGAAGATCTCTCTCAAAATGTTTCTTCTGTAGTTCCAATTGGTGATTCTCCTCCAACTGATGTTATTCATGAGTCTACTAATAAAGAGGAAGGTGTAATGATTGAAGATGAGCTTGGTCCGGATCTAGTATCCCGAACAAGAAAGGCAAGGTCAAGAAAGCGATTCTTGAGTTTGCGGATCAGAAGAAAAGTGAAGAAGTGGCTAAACATATTGCAGATCATTCTACTTCTGTTTTGCCTCCTGAGAGACAAAGAGAATTGGATGATTTAGCTACTCGGATGCCTGCTGCACAATGGGATGCTCTTACTAAGCAAACCACTTCTAATCCTACCCTTGCTCAAAGTATCTTAGGTGCGGACTTTGATAATGAAAATTTTGTGGCTCGAATGATGGAGCTTGGAGAACAAAGGAAGCAAGAAGCAGCTGCGAAAAGGAAAGCCCTGAGTACTGAAAAGAATAAGGCAAAGAGAGAGAGACCTCTTACTGAAGCTCAGAAGAAAACAGAGATGAGGATTGCGGTGAAAAATCAAAGTTGTACTGTGCTTAACCGTGGTTTAACAATGAAGCAAGTCTTGGCATTACCTGATGCAAGATTGTTTTACTTGTACAATATGATTATGAAGACTTCTTCTTCTGCTTTAACACCATCTACCAACTTGAAAAGAATTGCTGGGAATGAAGTTGCACCAAAGGTTAAAAGACCCAAGTTTGTTGAGATAGTGGATAAATTGATGATATTCCACCAAAGCGATCTCTCAAATGGTTTCTTCGAAGCAACTTACGAAGCCACTCCTTCGTCGACAAGGTTCCTTCTGTTTGAACCATCAATTGTTTCCCTGAAGCACCGGTTTGCCTCATCTAACCCAAATGTGGCATCTGCTGCTGCAAAGAAAGTACTGGTTAGGGAAGATGACGGTTTACTTCTGCTGAACCTCTTCATATATCTGCTGAAGCTTCTCTGAAATCACTAGCTCAACTGAAAAGGTCTCATCTTACGAGCCGACACCATTTCCTCTGAAGCACCTAATGTACAAGCTTACGCTCCATCTGTGGAATCTTCGTCTGAAGGAGGTGGTTCGATTAAAGAAACTAAAACCACAACTGTCAAAGCTAAAAAGGCAAGAAAGGTGCTGGAAAGAATGCATGCCCTTCGTGATGATGTCTCACCTAAATCCACATCTACTTCTTCAAGTCCTACTACTGATGTTAATGAAGAAACCAAAGATATTCCATCTTGAAATGTATGCACTGGTAGAAGGATGAAGAGGATGGCCAAGAGAAAACTCATATCTACGAGAAGATGCGTGAGAAAAGCGAGGACTCATGCATCAAAAATAAGCCATCACCCAAGCATGTTCCTTTGGACCTAAAGGTGATGACTCAACCTTTATTAAAGAAGGTGCACTCTTGATTTTCTGAGGATATCAAAATGTGTTGGTCGGTGGTCTCGATAAATGGTGAGATGAATGTCATTCATCGATTGGACAAAACTTCAATGGAGTTCACCTTTTGAAGGAAATACTCCATTTGGTAGGCAGGCGAGATATACTTACTCAGACACTCGTCACCAAACATTCTGCAATTACGCACCATAAGGTTACGGGATGTGCTTATTGGGAGATCTTCATGTCACGATTGACTCTCAATCTCCCAATGGTAAAGGTCATTTCATTTGGAAGAACTCACATCTATGGCGGGTTGAGTCACGGAGATATTATCCCTACCTAGTGTGCATGTAGTTGAGACAAAGGGTGGAATCACAGTCTGCATGTTTCTTTGAAAGAATTTATCCATTGTCCAAGAGACTTATGGAAAGGATGTTGTGTCGGAAGTTGGAAATTCCTCCGGATCCGATGGGAAATGAAAGACCGGATCTTTGAGCAGTGGTTGGTTTGATCAAGACTCAACTTCGCAAGCTCAAGCTGCATCTTCATCATGAACGCGTAATCTACATTGTCTTGTGTAATATGTACAGTCTTACGTGTTGTTTATTTTCTTTATTACTGTTTGTTAATTTCTTAGTTAAAAAAAAAAAAAAAAAAAACCAACTTTCTATTGCATGTACATTGTATTTTGTTGATGGTTTTAACTCACGGATATACCTTGTGTATATCAAAGAGTTAGCTAGTCCAAAGGGTACAACTTTGGTAAAGACACATCAAATCATTGATAGTGTAATGATTTGCTCAAAATCATAGGGTTATGACCACCCATGCTTAATTGCTAAGAGTTGTATGGTCATCAATTCACCATGGTCTATTCCTTGTTGGAATCCAAGAATTGGCTAGCCCACAAGTATATGGCTTGTGGTAAAGGCAACTGAATCCATATTTGGTTATCAATTCACCAATTCTAAGAATTGACTAGTCACGAGCAAGCGGGCTGCGGTAAAGACACATCAAATCCGTTTATATAGTTCTTTGATTTGCTCATAAATCGATGGTTATCAATGTACCATAGTTTTCGGACTTAAACATCTGGCTACTCCAGTAGAGATCGCTATTGGTAAAGAGTCATCAAATCCATTATTTTCAATGATTCACCTCTCACAGGAGTTAACACACCTGGATGTGATGAGAATAGTATGCAACTAATGAGTTTTGACGTACAATATGTCAATTGTAGCTGCAAAGACCTGGTGTTTCATAGTTTGGTCATCATAGAGATGAGATTATTCTTAGTTCTTTGCTACTGATGTTTGAGAACAATCCTCTAAGTAATGCAGTCTTTAAGATCTATCAAGGTTAGGAAACTGGAACTTAACCAAGTCAAATTCCAGTTTAGGGGAGGATTGTTGGGAATTATGCGAAGAAGGATTTATCTTGTCAATCTTTAAGGATTCTTTTGAGTAGAAGCGAAATCTGTTTGAAGAAGAGATTCTATTGAAGTATAAAAGCCGTGCGTGTTTCTGTTGAAGAGTGGAAGGCGACTAGGATCTGCACACGCTTTATTAATTATATGCTAACCCATCATTATTCTTGAACTGGCCGAGGTTAGCATGGGTATTATTGTACTACTCAATATTGTTTAGTGTTGTAGTCATTAAATGCATGCTTGCATGCTTAGTCAATTGAGTAGTAATAGTTTAGGGTTCCTTTTCTATAAAAGGAACCTCATAGTTATAATAGATAACTCAACTAATTGAAACATAGAGTTTCGATTAATAAAAGATCCATAGAGGATCTAAGTGTTCTTAGTTATAACGACTTGTATTTACATTCCGCTATAGAATACGAGTTGTAGAGGTTTTTTATTAGTTTGCTTATGATTATATAGGCAACACTAACGATCCACAAGTGCTCAAGATCATCAAGGTGCATGTCGTCACAAGATTGGGTCTCCTAGCGATGGAATTCTCGGGATCGAAGAGATGTGAGGAGGATCATCGAAATGATTGATGAAAGGTTGTTTCGAAGGATCGATTCGAACATTGGAAAGCTTTGTTGGTGGTCGACCGGGATCAACATCATCGGCTATCAGCATACTCGCACTCTGGCGACATCACCGCACTTCACGGTACCCTTGAATTGTTTCCTTCATTAATACATTTGGATGTATGGCTTGCGCACACATAACGATGTACAACCCGTAATTGTCAAGAAAGGACCACGTAGTGCGATTCGATGCCACAATCCTTATAAAAGGAGCGAAAGCTTCTTACTTTTGAGTAAAACCTATCAAACCTTTCATTTTCAAGGTTTTGCTCTAAAGAACAAGTACTTCCCGTATGTTTTCAAAACCTCAACCGTTTATATCACTTGTTGAGGGGAGTATTTGAATTAAAACTTTGTTCACAAATTGTTCATAGTGGTCATCTTCCCGCAACACTCGAAATGGTCATATTTATTCTCAACTTTTCAAAAATAACATTTTATATGCCATTTTGAGGGAGAAAATTATGTGATAAGAAATATGTTGTGTAAATGCAAATGAATCTTTGTGTAATAGACTTAACCAACAATTGACGGTACTAAACTGTTAGTAACTCGAAAAGACTTGTCTGGACGGGTAATAATTTTAAGCTAGTTAAGCTAGTAATGTAAGCGTGTCTCATGAAAGGACTTGTCCGAGTAGAATGTACCATTCGAAACTCTTGGTAGACATGAACTCGACGGGTTTGACAACCTTTCGAGGTTTGTTTACACCTTCAAGGTAGTTATTAGAGCTAGTTGTCACCTAAAAGTGACAATGCAACTCTTTAACTATGCAATGTAACCGTGTCTCATGAGGATTGTCTATCTTGAGTGGATCAATTCAAAAGTCGCGCTCTTTCCTCATTGTGCATATAACCGTTAAAACTCTTAAGCACATGTGGAGGGGAGTATTTATGCAAAATCTTATCTCTCATGATGGTTCAAACATGTTTTTCATTTACAAACCCTTTGAGATTCTTCTATGATGGTTTTAATGGCAACATAGGTTAGTCATGGAGATATAAGGTGACTAAGGTTAGGAATAACTGTCTATGATCCTTGAGGCGGAGGGATCTACCCAAGGACATCACAAATAGTTAGTACTTAGAAGTCCTTACGTGCGATTATAAAAGGAGAAAATGAGAATAGGAGAAGAAGGAGTTGAAGAATTAAAAAGAAATGCAAAGAAAGGGTGAAAAGAAATAGCCCTCCAAATTATTCAACTTAGAAATGCGACAAGGTTCAATTCATATGCTCTTGGTTGTCACTTGTGAAGCCGGTATTGAAGATTAAAAGTCGTCTTGGACCCGGTGGCGCATGCACTAAACCTTCTTAACCACTCAAGTTTCTCTCTGAGCTTGTTTCATTCTCACGGGGAACCCTACGTAAACTATTGGCTTTCTCTTGAGATCATTTGGTATTGAAGAAGGAGACCCTCTCCCTAGTCTCCTCGGGAAAACCAAACGCACTATTGAGTCTAGAGCCACGAGATTCATCAAAAGATCTCTTAGGTACACTTGACATCTCATCACGGTTGATCAACAAATAAGATTATCGATGGTTCATATCGAGTCCTTCACGGATCTTAGCAATCATCGAGAACATTTATGAGAGGTTCACAACTGTGATCCTCGGTGATTGAATGGAAACTCCGCCAGGTCAACATCAAACGACCGACGGCGGTCACTTCGGTAACTCCCGTGGATTACGCTTAGTGTGTCTCAAGCGATCTACGATCGTGAGGTGACGCCGGTGTACCTCGGCGACTCATCTCGAATCAGATGTGCCCGGTACATCGCGTTATCTCACTTGTGGGACTCAGGTTCGAGAGCGACCTTTGTAAATTAGAGTTATGTTTTCACACTATCTTTGTTAACACTCTCGAAGTTCAAACTTGTAAGTCTTAAATCCGCTTATTACTAACCGTTTGAAATGTTTTCTTCTTATGGAAGCTCGGGCGGGATGATCGTCTTGATTTTTCTCATGCTCACGCCAACATCATCACTAATGGAAGTTCTATCCAAAAGCAACACAACAATCGAATGATTCTTCGTCAAGTCAAAGAATCTACAAAGTTAAAGACTTAAAGAACTTCATCGATCTTGAATTCCAACGTCAAAGAGCGTGTGAGCATGTTGAAGAATGGCGTGGAGACACTTATGTGCAAAGCGAGACCCTAAAGCGAGACTTGATGCGAACAACAACATACTATCACTTTCATCACAAGAACAATGATCAAAGAACAAAGTTAAAGATGGCGTCAAAGCACAACTGTTCAAAGACAACTATCTCTCTGGCGGGAGATTGTTCGAATCGAGGCAATTCTTTTCACAAGAAAGAAGAATGTCGGAAGGCGTCGAGCTACTATTACATCAACGCCTTCACCGTTCATCACCAACACTTGAGGGAGATTGTTGGAATCACTCTAAACCATAATCAAGTGTTTGTAATTAATATGTAATAGTTAGCTTTATTATGGCCTTTATGTTTGCAATTAGCCTTAGGCTTATGTAGAAGGCCCATAAGCCTAGGCCTTAGTCCATTAAAGAAAGGATGGAAACTAGGAGTGTTGCCCTAGCTTTCCTCCTATAAATACTCTTGTAAACCTTCATTTGAAGGTTGGTTGTTCAATTTTTTCTCTCATTACACTCTACGCCTAAACCGTCTTTTATATCGTATGTGTGTGTGTGTGAATCTTGTTCAATCGCCTTATCTCTTTCTATATTACTTGTGTTTGTAAAACTAGTGACCTAACACACCTACACTGACTAAGTCACTAGTCTGAGTCACTTGGAACATAGTAACATCAACATCAGGATCCTCAAAACTGTTATTCACATCAAGAAGTGGTCTTCCTACTTTCTCTAACTGCTTACCCTGAGTCACTTGGAATAGATTAACCTCAAAATTATCAGGCTCCTGAAAAGTATTGTCCTCATCAATAAGTACTAATGCAGGATCACTATTATTAGTAACATGACTATCAAAACCATAGTTCAAGTCTATTGCATTTTTAACAGGTTGGCTGGAAAAGGACATGTCGAGTGTTGAAAATAAAGGCTCAATATTTGGCAACTGGCTAGATTCCCCAATACAATTGATGTCCATAGGTAGTTGTGTTAGTTTCATAAAAGGCTCTAGTACATGATCATAATCAAGGTCATCTAAAATAATCGTCTACAACACGATTGAATAGCGTCACTAGCTACTTTTCTACTTTCTTCATCCATCTCTCTAAATACAATCTTAATTGATTGGAGGGGGGGGGGGGATTTCAGACAACTCTAATCTTGTCTTACCTATTTCAACATAAACATCTATGTCTTTAGTAACTCAAGATTCACAGGCCTGCGAAGCTAAACAAACCATCATCCAGTGTACTACCAAGCTTAACAAAATAGTAGCAATTGGTTTGTTTTTAAGCATAACCAAGTTGGCTCATTAGAGCATCCATTTCATCAACAGACACCTCTTTGATATCAACATAATCAACAAGACATTTCTTACCTCCTTCGTATATTTTATCTGGCGAGTTTATGAAAATACAATTGTGATGAACCCTCATGGTAAAATGACTCGACCGACCATCTGTTGAAACACATTAAAATAACTGTTACGATTACCTTACCTAAAAGGAAAATACCTTAAACAATCGTACCAACATATCATTGAAAAACGATAATAAGCAAAAAAAAACTAACGACGCAGAGTTTTGTTCTTTCTCATAGTAATCGAAAAAGGCTGTAATCTAATGTTTCATAGAGTAAAACCAAGGTTGGGGCTTGTTAATTTGTTACTTAGATTATTAGATTTCATGCCTGACATTGCATTAAGGTTTTAGGGTAAGCTTTCAAGACAAGTTTGGGGATGAGCAATGAGTATAGGACTTAGCTATATTAGAGATCATGGCGGAAAAATGGATTAGACGTCTGCTACACAGTACACTGAGGGAGAAAAAATTTCGTCCCGCTAAAAAGACGAGTATACCCTAAAAACGGATAACGAGATTTGAGTACATAACGGGGCATGGACATGAGAATTATGGGTCAAGGGACCTCATTGACACAAAAACTATGAGGTTTAGACTCCTAGCGACGAAAAACCCAACTTTTATCCTACCGTGACATTTTTTTGCCAAATTTAAGAACCAACGGTGTAATTTACTCTTTATTAAAATATCACCAAATACGAAATTAACTTAAACAATGAACTAACACTTCACTCGTATTTCCCTATGTCCCAATATATAACGAAAGAAAGAAAGAATTATATATTATAAATAAGCCTTAAGTATTTGTGCAGTAAAACAACTGATGTAAACTTGCGAAGAGCAAGCTAATGTGCAAATTGAAATACACGAGTACCAATTTTTTTTTTTTTTTTTTTGAACAGCGGAGACATATTAAGACAACTAACAAGGAGCTGAAACTTACAAAGAAACAAAATGAGGGTTTTTCAACCATCAATTCAAGTAAACGACATTTTACGCCTATACTTACACCAAAAAAGAGCGACTAACTATGTCATCGAAGATAATCTCCTTCTTAGGGGGATCGAGACCAAAAATATATTTGTTACGGAAGCTCCATATATTCCACCACATAGTATAGCAAACACCTTCCAACGTTTGTTTATTAAGACGAGGGAGGCGAAGATTTATTAACCAAAGGAACCACTCGTCATAAGAAGAGATATCAGAAAACAGAAAACATGACTTCCCACCAAGATGCTATTCTGGCAAAAATCTCTCTAGCAAATTGACATGAAAAGAATATATGGCTAGATGATTCAATTTCGCTGTCGCTATTCAGACATAAAATATAATTAATACTCATACCGCGTCTTGAGATATTAAGCCTAGTCGGTAAGCAATCTAACTTAACCTTCCACGCAGGAATGTTGACTTTATTACGAACCGCGTTGACCCAGCGGGTTTTGGAGGAAACCATCGGCAAAATATGTTTATCAATTTCTCTTCTCACGGATGCAACAGAAAATTTTCCTGGTCCCTCCAAAGACCATGACCACCTATCCAACGAATCCACGAGCACTGTATTATCAGAGAATTTACGAAGCGCCTCAAGTTGAAAATTTTCAACTCCTCCTCTAGGGGTCCTTCGAAGAGATAAACCCAAGTTGTTTTGGCCCAGTTTCGCAGCAATTGAAACATTATTATTAGTCTCCAAAGCATATACACGGGAGTATAAGATTTTGAGAGCAGTATCCCCCTTCCAGATGTCGTCCCAGAAATATGTATGAAGCCCATTTCCCATCTTCTTGTGAACATAACCGGCAAAATTCATACCTTATTGTTTGAGAGATTCAATCTCCTACACAATGTCTAGCCAAATAGACAAATGGAAATTAGACACTGTCTTACCAATTTTACCATCTTCACCGTGAATCCCTTTTTTAACCTTCGCCCATAGAGATGATTCATGCGTATAAAAGCGCGAAATCCATTTAAACAAAAGAGCTCTATTTAAGGCGTATAGGCTTGAAATCCCTAAACCGCCTTTATCAATCGGAGCCAACACTTTTTCCCATTTGATCCAAATCGGTTTCTTAGAAAGATGATCAACGCCATTAAAAAATGACAACGAATAGATTCTAGGCTATTGATAATCTTCTTAGGAACTTTATAAATTGACAAATGGTATATAGGTAAAGAGCTTATCTTGATTTGATGGCGTCATTCTACCACCAATGGAGAGTTTTCATCTTCCATTTTGATAATCTAGATTTAAATTTACTTACAATTTCCTCCCAAGATTTAAAACGGGACATAGCGCCTCCCACCTTCGTACCTAAGAACCAAAGAGGGGTTTTAAACGAAGCACATCCTATCTTTGCCGCCGCCTGAGTGACCTTATCATTACTCACAGAGAGACCAAATTTAAATTTAAAGATGTACTTGATCATATTTTGTATAACAAGTTTGATTAAGCATTGTGAGTGATAGACTATGACAAAAAAGAATTAGTTAAAAGATTATAGTTATTTTAAAAGGTCATTATAGCTTATCAGGTTTATCGGGTTAATCCGATAACAACTAACTAAGACTTTAACCTGATATTATTAGGCTATCGGCTTTATCGGGTTGACTCGATAAACCCGATAAGCTAAGTTTGACCCGAATTAACTTGATTTTATAAGGCTTTATCGGGTTCAGGTCGGGTTGACTTATTTGACACCCTTACCACCGACTAATAATATACAATTATATTATTAAACATTAAAAAAAAAGAAAAAAAAAACAACAAAAAACAAAAAGCGACTCTTTTTTTACGATTTGCCTCTTTCGCGAAAATATATCCTATAAATCCAATCAGCGGGCGGAAAATAATATTAACGAGTGAGGAAAACCCGCGCGTTGCAGCGGGATTGCTTTTGTAGACGTGAATTTGGAACTGATGAATGACCGGAAAATTTGTTTGGACCGGCTTTGCAAATACAATTAAAACCTTAGGGACTATTTTTGCGGCTACAAAGGACTTACTTTGTAACGACACTTAAACCTTAGGGACTATTTTTGTCAAATTGCAACAGATAGCAATTAATGCTAAAGGACTTACTTTGCAACGACGCTTAAACCTCAGGGGCTGTTTTTGCCAAGTTTCCAAAGATAATTAATGCTAAAGGACTTGCTTTGCAACGACACTTGAACCTCAGGGCAGTGACGGACCTAGAAAAATTGAATGTGGGGGGCAAAATTTTTTTTCTTTTACGATAGCAACAAAATGCTAAAGAAAAACTAGAATCGTAATGATAAATGGAGTATTTTTACTTAGACATGAAGGATTTATAAGGCTTTAAAGAGTTAAATGTTAGATTTTAGTATATGGGTGGGGGCAATTTGTGTTTTTAGTGGGGGTCACTTTCGAAAAAAGGTCAATATAAAAAAAAAATTACACTAAAATATCAACTTTTTGGTAGGTATGGGTACACTTACCATATTACTACTAGATCCGTCCCTGCGCTTAGAAAATGTTTTTTTTGAGTTGTGAAAGTTGACAATTAATGCGTGCTTGTTCTTGTTTTCCTCCACGGTATTTAGTATATATATATAAGCTAAACTGGCCTTGGATGGTAAGCTAAACCATAATAATACATGTCAAATTCTAAATGTATGTAAAGCAATCGTGAAATAATGGAAAAAATAAAAACAAAACAATTAAAGTAACTAAGTTTTTCACGTAATATACCTAAAACATAATGAAGCCGTAAAATAATACATGTGTATGGTGCTTATTCAAATACAAAATAAAACTTCTTTGTAAACAACGTTTGTTGTGGAGTTTATGTAGTTGCCGTCTTTGTCTGTGAGATAACCTTCAAACATTTTTGCTCTTGACTCTTGAAACAAACACATATAGTTGTCCATGTGAGAAGTGACATTTGTAGAAACAATACGAAAACGTTTGCCCATGACTTTTATTAATGGTCATAGCAAAACAAACCGAAACATAAATTGTCTTCGGTTTAATTAAATATTTTATGTAAATTCAAGAATTTTAAACTGCAAATGCATAGTCATTGCTCTTTTGATTTACCAAACTTGCAACATAAAAGTCTCTCAAAGAGGTATATCTTGTTATTTAAATAGATTAACCATTATGAAAAAGGAGCAGAAATGTCAAATAAAGCAAGAAAAGAAAATGAGAAACGGGCCTATTTAAGTCTCATTGGAACATGAATGTGCCGGGTTGGGTTTCTTTTAAGTATTATCAATGCATAATAATCACCGAAATAGTGTTATTACAATATAAGTGACTGGGTACCAAATTTATGTCGAAACTTACTGATCTAGTCATCATATGCACAATTTAAGTGACTGCGTATCAATGAATGGTCCCTGTGGTTTGTCTAGAATTACGGATTTAGTCCCTAAACTTTTTTTTTGCAGATTTGCTCCCTATGGTTTTGATTCATTACGGATTTGGTCCCTTGACCGTATTTTCTGTTAGTTTGACCGTCAAATGGGTGTTTGGATGGCTGAAATTACGTAAATACCCTCGTATGTGTTTAAATGAATGGTCCATGTGGTTTGTCGATTATAACGAATTAGTCCCTGATATTTTATAATTTTTTTTTGACAATTATGTTTTGCCCAAAAGAATGTTTTTGACAATTTAAAAAAAAAAAAATTTGCCTAAAATTTTATAAAAGTTTTTGCCCAAAATTTTAAAAAACACTCCGTAAAAATTTTGGGAAAAAAAGAAAAAATTTTCTTTTGAAAAAAAAATCCGTATAAAATTTTCTTAATTTTTTTTAAATTCAGTAAAAAATTTGTTTTTTAAACTTTTTCCTTTTTTACGGAATTTTTAAAAAAAATACGACAAAAAGTTTTCTTTTTAATTTTTTGAATACTTTTTGACGGAATTTTTTATAAAATTTTGCCCAAAATTTTATAAAATTTTTGACGGGTTTTTTTTGACATTTTTTTTTTTTTTTTTTAAAAAAAGAATATTTCGACAAAATTCCGAAATTTTTATTAAAAATTCCGAAAATTTTATAAAAAATTCTGAAAATTTTATAAAGAATTCCGATAAAAATTTTATAAAAAATATTTTATAAAAATTTTTATCGGATTTTTTTATAAAATTTTCAGAATTTTTAATAGTTTTTTTTTTATAAATTTTTTGAAATTTGTTATAGATTTTTTTTATAAAATTTTTGGAATTTTTTATAAAATTTTCGACAAAATGTTTTTTATATA
>CM040245.1:146593113-146619339 GCA_022545495.1 Chrysanthemum lavandulifolium | reverse complement strand
GGATAGAAACAATGGGCGATTCGATCTTGAATCAACCTTGGTCGAGAATGGAATTGACGAATACTTTTGGAAAAACCGTTCGATGTGCAAATCTTCTTTTCTCTAGTACGTCGAATGTGTACTTATGTTTTCAAAATTCAAAAGTATCCATGATTGAAAAATACTTTTAGAAAAACAGTTAGATGTGCGAATCTCTTCTTTTCTCTAGCGCGTTGAATGTGTACTCATTCTCTAATACAAAAGTATTTTGATTGAAAATTGATCTTTCTCATAAAACCTTCGTCGTATTGCTAAACTCTTTCTTCAAGCAATACGCGATTGTTTTCAAATCATTTTCATCGATCGGTGAATCTCGATTTTGGTTCATTTCACTCCGTGTTGTCTTCTTTGAGGCGTTCGGTTTGAAACGGCTAGAAATTGCGAAACCTGTCAAGGAGATTCTTAGGAATCTACGATCACGGCGGTATTTATCTTGATCAACGGGAATCGTGGGCGTGTACCTCGATTCGGTAGTGATCAAAGACACTTTCATGTGTTTATTGCTAAGCATTGTTTGCGGTACATTTAGACGGTTGCGGTGATCGTAATTGAGGTCAATCAAAGCCGCATGCTCGCGACATCCACATAATTTGAAGAAATCATGGCGGTGCATATCTACATAACTGGCTCGATATTTCATACTATGCTTATGCTTGACTTTGCAAATATCATGAACCCGAAAGGCTTCCTTACTCGATGGAAAGATGTCATGATTCAAAAGTGTGAGCATGTCGGTCCAAAAGTCACAACTTCACATGATGGCAACACAACTAAGGGTGATCGAGAGAGTTCTTGTGGTGATGATCTCAAAGCTCGAAGATCATCAAAGATGTGGATCGGTTCAAAGACCTCCTTTGAAAGTACAATTCAATGCGAACTTTGAAGTTGCACTACAAAAGCACAAAGATCACGGATGTTGAAGAATTAATGTCTGAGCTCAAGGCGAAGATTAAATAGAATGCTAGGATTGAAATGTAAAATATGGGGTGACCTCCTTGGGGAGATTGTTAGGAATTAGAAATTCCATAGTGAAGAGTCGGTCACCCCAAATATAATCTAGCATAAGTTAGCTCGTAGACATATCGTTATTCTTGTTTTATTAGTTAGTTATTTAGTTTAGAGCAACAAGTGGAGGAAGGACGGGTCTTTACAACTGTATGCACGATCCAGATTCGAAGGAGGACGTTTAGTTTGTAACTATATATACCTCTACCTCCCAGGTAGAGGTTGGACCTCATTCATCTTAATCTAACCTTCTATGTTTTCTTTCACTTTCTCTCTAGAAAGGCTCCACTTTCTCTCTAAAACCTCTAAATAATTCGACCATATTATTGTTTGTTATGTGTTTATGAAATCAATATCCTACACCTTATGTTTAGTGGCGCGTCGTGTCGCCGTCATTAGGGTTTCGTCTTGGCGTTAACCTTGCGCAACGGCGTCACCTTATGTCCGTGGCGTCCTCTTGACCGGCGTCGTGGATTGCATCTAGGCCGTCCGAGTAGCGACGGCCTACTCTTTCTGGCGGGCGTCGTCACTTGAAAATCTGAGTTTGGGTTACGGGCCGTCACAATAATTTTGGACGGCGTCGCCGATAACATCTCGACGCGTCGCCGCCTACTTCTAAAGACTGTGAGTGTCTCGATTTTGACTTTGGCCATTTTCTTCATATATTCGCCTTTTCGTCCAAATAAGTGTCATTCCAGCATTTTGCCTTCAAGAGACCTAAAAAGTGAAAAGGAGCGATATTAAGCAATAACGTATACAAAGTGATCAAATAAGGACTTAAACGACCCTCAAATGGTACCTTTTAAAACCTTATCAAATATCCCTACACTTGTTGTTGCTTGTCCTCAAGCAAATGTGCTTTTAGCCAATTAATTTATAAGTTAGGGGTCATGAATCATTAATTCAAAAGCGGTCCACAACACATATAGGCCCATAAAAGTCATAACAAACACGGAAATTACATACTAGCACCTCACATGGGGTGTTTGGATACTCGCATCTCTCTCGGTGTATATATGAAATATAACAAAATAGGAAATGGAAGATAAACACTCATTAACCGGTCCTAGTACATAGATTACCATAGGCTTGAGAATAGATCAAACCTCCATCGCTTTGGCGTAAGCACCTAGGAAGACTATCAAAGAGGTCTTTTAAAGGGTTGTAATGTTAGGCTTACGGTAGGAAATAAGGGTTTGGTGGGATAGGTACTTTTAGTGGTGGCAAGTCAAAAATCTCTATGTTAAATGCATATGAAGAATGGCGTTGCTAAGCCAGACTCGACACTCTAAAACTCTATGTGAAATAAACAAACATAAATTTAAAGGATAGATTTAGGATGGTAGCAGTATTTTTTTCACACTCTATTTTTTTTTTTTCTCTTTTCTATTTTTTTTTCGATTTTTTTTTTTCATACACTTTTACTCTACCATCCTCTCTGGTAACATCAAAATACTAGGGATTCTGGGCATATCCCTACACTTGAGTTTTATTACTCTAACACTAATTTGACCCGAATTGAAAAGATCAAAACACTTGGGGTACATTATTACGCAAACAAAGGGAATTTGAATTTAACGTTCCCTTCCGTCATTTCATAAACTTTAACTTTTCCATGAATCCCAATCGTCCCAAAGCCTGTATACAAAGGATATGACTCGACTTAGCAACTTATGCAAGCAACTAGATAATTGAACTAAGGGTTTGAGGTGATAACAAATATTTGCACTAAAAGTGAGTGCATAAGGGGTGAGGCTAAAGCGATTTGGGTGTATATTTCGGGGTGGGGTGTAAACAATGCTCTTCATTGATATTCGGAAAAACCGAAACATCACGAGAACGCGAAAAGGATAGGCTCGAGGGGTTAACTAGGGGTATCGTGTACTAAAGATGAGTACAACACAAAGGGTGTGGGGGAATTACTCAACCGATGTGGAAGAAGTAATTATATTACAAGTATCAAACAAGGGTTATCTAATGCCTCTTATCATTTAGTTATTCCTAACTACACAAGTGTAGCCTCACTTGCGATCTCGGAATGCATCACAAACAAGTTCTAGAATCTAATATACTACAGGTTCACCTCTAAGCATTGAAGATGAATGCTTTAATTCCTACTAATCTAAGCGATCCTCACATTTTGGGTGGAATTTGGGTGGTAAAGGGTTTTGTGCTAGTCATATAACTTCCTATCCGTGAGGCAGCTTTTGTTAAGACTAATGGCCCACTCCTATATGTCATAAAAATTTTAAATTTGGTGCCAAAATTACCTAACCGACATTTTCTCATGGTTTATTACAAAAGTGCAATTGGACAAAGCAAATAGTCAG
The DNA here is from genome assembly GCA_022545495.1 of Chrysanthemum lavandulifolium. Lineage (NCBI taxonomy): Eukaryota > Viridiplantae > Streptophyta > Magnoliopsida > Asterales > Asteraceae > Chrysanthemum > Chrysanthemum lavandulifolium. The sequence continues at coordinate 146,615,965 of CM040245.1, read as the reverse complement.
GATAAGCATAGTTTCAAAGTTCCGTTTATTTTCCCTCCTACACTTAAACCGAACATTGTCCCCAATGTTCCCGAAAATATCAAAGTTATGATAAAAGAAGGTAATCAAAAGCGAAAGAAACTAATACTCCCCGATTAGCTCGGTGGGATCCGTGTAAAGTGGTGGTTAAATCCTTTTCAAGAAGAATTATTGCGTGAAAAGCTCCTCCAATCTTATGTAACTTCTTGATAAATTAAACACACACTTGAAGAAAACAAACGAAACCTCGCGTAAAATCGGCGGTAATAATATATATAAGACTCGATTTAAACTAGGATATAATGCTTGTGGAATGGATGTTTACGAATTTCTAAGAAAATTAAGACACAGAAAATTCCAAAATTTATAAGTGGCTCGGCGAAAAAAATAATATGATGTTTTACTCCTTCACGGCGGTCGAGTTGCAATCTGACGCCGTCGAGTTATCTGACAAAAAGCGGTCTGCGATTTTGGAAAAATTCGGAAAATTTACATCTTTAGAATCTGGAAAAATTTCGCAAAACATCCATTATGACTCGATACAAGCATTTGACTCAAACAAACAAACGAAATATCTTTTAGTTAATTGTTATTCTCATGTTTACGTTTCTTTTGAAAACGTGTGTAATCCTCCCTACACTTATCCCTTATGTAAAATACCTTTATATGCAATTAAGGCGAGGTTAAAAACAAAATAAAGCATTTTTACAAATTTAAACATGAGGATAAACAATTAATAAAGATATAAGACACTAACAAGCAAACAATTAAGCATGGGTTGCCTCCCACGAAGCACTTTTCTTTATTTAAGAGTCTTGTAGCTAGACTCGTAGTCGTGTCCTCTCGTTTCCTCACGCATCCTCAATGAGAATTCTATCATGTTGACAAAATCTTCATCGACTCTATACTTAGGCCCTAAAGTCAAGCAATCCTTATAATAATGCCTCCTTCTTTCCCACATGAATTTATAACCTTTTTCAACATCTTCCTTGCTTTTGTCCTCAAAAGCTTTGATGTTGTCTCGATCATAAATGGACAAGTGGCCATACTCGGTTGTTTTCAAGGCATCCTATAGGTGATCTCATCGGTTCCTTCCTTGAACCTAACCGTTCCATCATGCTTATTATGGCTCATTCTAGATGTTTCAACAAACGGTTTCCTATCACTACTTGGGATAAACTATAGTCAATGGCGCATCCTACATCTTCTAGGACCATAAAATCAACTAGGCGGTGAAATTTCCTATAAAGACATGCACGTCCTTGACTCTTCCCACAAAGTTGCAAACTCCTCCCGGACATAGGGTCTCTCCTAATATTGAGTCGCTCATTCATAATGTCATTGTAGGCAAGGATGACATTACATTGATGGGGATTCCGTATCTATGTAAGCGTGGTCGACACTCCTATATCCAGATCATACAAGGATTTTTAAGTTCCGAGATTTCCCTCCTAATCTTTGGGCATATCCTAATGATAGGTGATCGTGGATTATCGATTATGTATTGATGGTACGCAATCTCTTCCTTAGTGGGGTAAAGATTGAAGTAAGCACTATTTTCCACATTCACGTTGTTGTTTATCATGCCATTTTCGAATTATTGCTAATCATAGAGCCAACTATATAGCGTGACTACTTTCTCATGACTTCCCTAATTGTACTATCGAATATTTTTACGCAAATCACGAAGGTCGGTGTTTCTACTCACATAGCGGCTTCGGCGGTTGTGTTGGTTATTAGGTTGGGTTTTGAGTGACATTGAATTTTTGTGTTGGGTTATCAAGTGGTGGTTGGTTATCACCTTCCATGATGAAAAGTGATGAGGTTACGAACAAAAGTTACGAAGAAGGGGATAGACTAAGAGGAAGCTAAAAAATGAGAAAAAATTTACTTGATAGGAATCAAGCAAAGAACCTAAACGGTGGACTACTAACTAGCTATTCTATTCCCACAAGCGCCAAAAACTTGATAACGCTACACGCGTCGTTCGAGGTCAAGGAAACTTCCTTTTCTTGAGCAAGTTTTATAACACCCTAGGCGTTGAACCTAATCGTTGTAGTGTAGTAATTAGGGTAAGCCACGGGTATTGATATCGTTCTCTGGGAATAGGAATGCTAGTAAGGAGTTACTACGCTAAGGTTAAGGTTGAGGAAGATTATTTTTATCTTTTATGTTTTATGAAAGGGAAAGTCTGAATCTCGGGTATTGGATTTGGGGGTTGGTATTTCACCGATTACTCTACTATTATCTAATTATCTAAACTAAGGTTGTGGGAGTCTATGTCTAATTAATGTGTCGTATGATAGTTTAAAGATGTGTTCACTTAGTTTGTATTACTCCTTAATTATCTCTATTGATGGTTGAGTGTCACGTCTTATTCTTAATTGCGTTGTGTGTCTAAAGTTGTAGGGTATCGTTTCTCCTAACTCTTTGAACTTACCAAAGGGTCTTGTCTACAAACCCACTAGGGATGATAAACTCCTACTCTAAAGCTCTTTGGATGGTTTAGCCTACAACTACTCGGGTAATTATATTCTAAGGTTCACAAAGATGAATCAAGCATTAAGTACACAACGAATGACCTATCGCATTACTAGATCATTAATCAACTAAGATAAGAAACAACCAATCAATATTCAATAATTAAGTTTCATACTTCTAAGCAAACACACAAGTAAATTAGCCGGACATGGAGAACATGCAAGCATACACACAAATAATCAAAGACATAATTGAATTAATGAAGTAAAGACTTATCTTGATGTAAGATAGGGTTTAAAACCCTAAAATCTTGTACAAGACACCTTAGGTTCGGTTTAGGTTTTTACTCAAAGACTCTCACACAAAGAAGGTGAAAAATTGGATTCTATATATAAGATTGCAATTCTGACGTCACCTTATGTTTAGTGACGCCGCGTGTCGCCGTCATTAGGGTTTCGTCTTGGCCACGTTAACCTTGCGGCGGCGTCACCTTATGTCCGTGATGCCGTCCTCTTGATTTCGGCGTCGTCTGGATTGCATCTAGGCCGTCCCGAGTAGCGACGGCCTCTCTTTCACAACCGGGCGTCGTCACTTGAAAATCTGAGTTTGGGTTACGGACCGTCACAATAATTTTGGGACGGCGTCGCCATTAACACCACTGCCGTCGCTTCTACTTCGACAAGCCGTGAGTGTCTCGATTTTAACTTTGGCCATTTCTTCATATATTCGCGCCTTTTCGTCCAAATAAGTGCCATTCCGACATTTTGCCTTCAAGAGACCTAAAAAGTGAAAAGGGCGATATTAAGCAATAACGGATACAAAAGTGATCAAATAAGGACTTAAACGACCCTCAAAATGGTACCTTTAAAACCTTATCAAATATTTTGGCACGAAATCGAGACCAATGATTGGAACCATCGCAAACACCTCAAAAATGCAAACACCCCTACCATGTGAACAAACCTTGAAAAGGTTGTCAAAGTTCATGTTTATCAAGAGTTTCTCGAATTGGTACGATCTACTAAGACAAGTCTTTTCGATTTGTGACATTTCAAAGCTCGCCAATTCGTGGGTTAAGTCTTAGCACACTGAGATTACATTTACTTTCCAATATATTTTAATCACATATATTTTTCTCCCCATAAAAAATGGCATATTGATGTTATTTTTGATGAAATATTGATTTAAAATATGACCATTTCGAGTTTTACGGAAAGATTTCCACAAAGAACTTTTGATTGAACAATTAAGTTTGCAAATACTCCCCCTCAATAAGTAGTATTGACTTTTGAGGTTTTGGAAAACACGAGAGGGAATACTTGGTCTTTTGAGCAAAATTAAGAAAATATTGAAAATTTGATTAATTTTACTCATAAGTAAGAAGCTTTCGCTCCTTTTATAAAGATTGTGGCACTGAAGCGTACCACATGATCCTTTCTTAACAAGTGCGGGGTGTACACTGTTATATGAGTACAAACCATAGTATATATATATATATATATATATATATATATATATATATATATATATATATATATATATATATATATAAATCAATCAAATGAAAAATCATAGTCAAGAATGTTTAACAGTACCAAATGATTACACACGACCAACTACTTTCTGAGGACGTTGGTATGTCAGAATCGGAAAGCTAGGTCTTCCTCCCACATAGCTTTCTAGCCGCCGCATCTGATCTCGATGAATCGACCTTTCATCAATCCTCTTGATGAACGTACGAACATCCCTCTGATCATGAGAATTCCATCTCTTCTTCTGAATTTTACCCAACTCAATGTCATTCAATCGATAAGCCAATCCATCGCAAACCATCTTCAAAGTGGCGTCACAGAACTTGTGAATTTCATCGAAAGCCATGAAGCAGGTATGATGATTCTCACTTCAATAGACAAACCCAAACTTTGGTTTATGGAAGATTTTGTACTGAGGTTCTTGATTGATTTCATTGAAGTGTAGAAGTGGTGCGGTGAGGTTGAGTTGTTTTTGGTAACTTTCGACCCCGAGTTGGAGATCTTCAACACGTTCTTGGATAACTTTGTTGCGGATGAAAACGAGGAGTTCAGTGATGTACTTGATCTGAATGTCTGTCTAAAACCGACGCATCCTTCCTTGTACCTTGAGGATATACATGTCTTCAATGTCGTTGAGAGACAAATCAGGAAAGTCAACTTCGGAGAAATCATACTCCTTTTCATCTTGTTTTTAACAACTATCTTAGTCAAGAAGGAGTAATCCCACTTGTTAGCCAGTTTGACAGACATGATAGCAACTATCCTTTGATCATGCTTCACATCCTAGTCCAAACGAGGCCCATGGCCAAGCCCATTAGGGCATTTTACTTTTGAGTGGTGATTGGGAGGCCTAAATCATGTGCCTAAAGATATGCCTAACCATATGTGGCATCATCCTGATGGCTACAGCAATAGGACCCACTTTTTTATAAACCATCATAACATGCCACACGTTTTTAGGCACATTTTTAGGCACATAATTAGGCTTCATAATCATTTTCCTTTACTTTTAGTATAAATACACCTCAAATGTGTCATTTGAGGTGTGTGCTTGAGTGTGTAAGTGTGTGTTTTGTTTATGAATACAAGTTCTCTTTTCATCTTTCTCTCTCTAGTTCATACGACATACATACATCAAGTCACCAATTCGTGCTTCATATTTAGTGTATTAAGGTTGTTATCGTGATATAAGTTGATAAAAACAAGGTCCTACATAATCGATGCATTGTTTCTTAATGATTGTATGTTTCTTGCAAGATGGTTATTGTTAGCGATGTGGCGATTACTAGCATCGGCGACTTAAAAGAAAATAGCGTCAACAAAACAATAGAAGCCAAAGTGTACCGAAAATAAATACCCAAAATTGTCTTAGGAACTAATACCAACAGGATTTTGTTGTATACCGCTTGACAAAGAGGTATAATCATCCAACTGCCTTTATAAATTATGCACTGTAGTTTTATGAAAATTATGACATAAAACAAGTGTTTCCTTATACAGGGAAATGCTATTTAAGCAATATGGACATCCATGATATCTAGCACTTTGACTAGTTGCTAGAGCAGGACGCCGCATACCTCAACTACGTAGACACTAAAAAATATCAGCAGACTTTGAAGAATTCTACGTCCCTAATTTTTGGAAGGTTCACAAACTTTGAAAATATACCGAATGACGGGTTTCCAAAACACCATTTTGAATTTGCAGCATACTGTTACACGTTTTTAAGGAGTCATTTAGTCTCTAAATTCGTATATATTTGATCATTTATTGCCCTAAATCGTTTTATTTGAGTTTTAGGTGCTTAGGAAGCAAATGCCGGAAAAGGCGTTTGAGCTCGATTGGACGGAAAGCGAAGAAAACGATAACATCGAAAAAAATCGTCACGAGAGGCACGTGGCGGCGTCACAGCCAAATATGTGACGTCGTCGCCTAAGGGGAGCTGACCATACATGCTCCTGTGATGGCCTCAAGATGACAACCTCAAGACCAATTTATGAAGGTTGATGAAACATACAAAATTAAAACGATCAATTATACCTCGACGCAACATATATTAAAACTAATTTAAACTTAAATTGGATCTGTCATAACCAGCGGCAGCCTAATTACTTGATGTCCTATTAGAATAAGAAAAGGATGAGGATCGGTAGATAGAAGTTGGCTAAAGAAAAGTATCCAAAGATCCAATCTAAAGAATAATAAAAGAGAAAAAAAATGTAGAAGGAAAGTACAACAAAACTTGACCGTTGGGGGAGGTGCTTATTTCGACAAGTGAAGCCAGGAATCCTGTCACTTTTTGCCCTTCATCTGTCCTTACACTACTTTAGCATTTGGGGAGGGTGGATATTCTTACCCTGTCTGCTGAGGGTCTTGCGTCGCTCTGTCCGATAAAAAGCTTCCATTTCAAAGCTACACGTCTACTACTGTACACTACCCTAAGTGGACGGTGGTGTCGATCTAACCTAACCCAAAATTTCATAAAAGACAAAAAAAAAGAAGAACAAAGCTTGCAAGGTTCGGGTTCCAAACTCGAAATCTTCAAAATTTTCAATCTTAGAATAGGGCGGGCGGTGTAGCCGCTAAGTACTGAACCCGATGCCCCAAGTTTCATCCCTCCGTCTGCCTTAGTGCACGGTTTTACCCACAAATTTTACATACCCCAACGATAAATAAAAAAAGCTGATACATAATAGACTAGCTAGCTAAAAAAGCTTAACGGCTATGCTATAGTTTTGTTCTTTCACTAGGTATATAACATACACGCCCAATATATTCAGAACAAATTTCAGCCGTTGGATCATCTGACATCCATTAGGGCCCCTTGTGATCTTCTATGCATTCTCTCTCTTTTTCTTGAATATATAACCCCACTATTTCTTCTTACATTTTCTACTCTCTAGCTAGCTTCTTGTAAAACTTATTTCATTTCTGCTTTGTGGGTTGAATCATGGTAAAGTTTGGTGGTAAATCCATGAAGTTACTGCTGCTTGTGCTTTTGGTGGTGTTTTCAGTCTCTCTTGTTGTTTCTGCTGATGAAGGTAACTAGTTTTTCAAGACCCTTTTCGTGCATGTTTATTTCTGTGTGTTGTTTATAGCTATTTTAGTGCCATGTTGTTAGTTCTTTTGGTTTTTGTACCATTTAGAGGAGCAGGATAACATTTAAGCTCTGAGTTATGGTCATTTTGGAGCCTTGAGTGTGCAAGTTTCATTTGCTTTTAACATTTTAACATGATGAAAGAAAAAAATGATTTTCTGAGCATAATAGGTGCAAATAGTAAGAAACAAAATGGGTTGTCAACTCAAGAAGTAAAGTTTCTTTGTCTTCTTTCTTCTTTTAATTGTTTGGTAGAAGCTTAAAGTATGCATTGGTGTTTTCTATTTGGTAAAACTATAAGCATGTTACAACCTAGTTCAATGGGTTTTACCTCGGCATTGTTATTTTTAGAGTTAACAATGGCACATTCTTGTGATAATGTGAGACGAAAGAAGTTGAGATTTTTTTTTTCTTGAAGCGAAAACACATAGATTAACTAACTTTGATTATATTCTAATAAAAGCAAGAACTAGTACTAGTGAGACAAAAGTGATTTATTGCACAATAAGTAACTATAATACTATAATTATTATTAATGTTACAAGAATGGAATATTATTGTTTGTTTATTTGGTTCAAACTTTTAATTGGAATATTAATGTTGGTAGATACATTATTCACTGTAAATGTAGATCTACCATTATTGTCTTATTGGCAAAATGGACTGTTTTCAGAAAGGTGGAGAAGAGTGAATATGATGGCCTCATGTTCGTATAAGAATGACACAATCTTATACCAGAAATTAACACCTTAGTGTAAATGTCATTATGGAAGTATATCAAAAGCTGGTTGAGGTCTTGAGGATGCTATGCTGAGTTTTTTTACTTCAATTTCTTTGATTATGATTCATTTAGTAAAGCTTTTAAGCTTATATACTAAACCAAATTACCTGACCCATCAATAGGTAGGAAAACATGTTAGTATGTTGCTAAATATATTTAAATGAGATTAGCATTTATGCCTTGGTACTCACAAATGGTCAAAATTTTTGGGGAATAAGGAAACGAAGCAGTCCATGTTGTCATAGCTTTAAGATGCAAACCCACATGGCATATATGTCATTAAATCATCTTTAACACCTCCAAAATAAGTCCAAACCTATTTCTATAAAAACAAATTGTACTGTGTGTGTTGTAATTTTTAGACAAGTAACTGTATTATGTTGTGAAAATAACAAACTACGATTTTGTTACAGATGCTTTCCTAGGAGTAAACATAGGAACTGATCTCTCGGACATGCCACATCCAACGCAAGTAGTAGCCCTCCTTAAAGCCCAACAAATCCGTCACATCCGCCTATATGATGCTGATCGAGGAATGCTACTTGCACTTGCCAACACCGGTATCAAAGTTGCTGTCACAATCCCAAATGAGCAACTCCTCGGGATTGGCCAGTCAAATGCAACCGCAGCTCATTGGGTAGCCCAGAACATTGTAGCCCATTACCCTGCCACAAATATCACCTCAATATGTGTCGGTTCTGAGGTTTTTAACACCCTCCCTAATGCCGTACCAATCCTAGTCACTGCCCTTAAATTCATTCAAGGGGCTCTTGTGGCATCAAGACTTGACCGTCAGATCAAAGTATCGACCCCCCTTGCATCCACAATTATCCTTGACTCGTTCCCACCATCACAAGCCTTTTTTAACCGTTCATTAAACCCGGTTATGGTTCCACTACTAAAATTCCTTCAGTCTACTGGATCATCTCTTATGCTTAACATTTACCCATACTATGACTACATGCAATCAAACGGTGTAATACCGTTGGATTATGCACTTTTTAACCCGTTGCCAGCTAATAAAGAAGCTGTTGATGCAAACACTCTTTTACATTACACCAATGTTTTCGATGCAATGGTGGATGCTGCTTATTATGCAATGGCTTTCCTTAATGTTACAAATGTTCCTGTTATTGTAACTGAATCGGGCTGGCCTTCGAAAGGTGATCCGAATGAGCCTGATGCGACATTAGACAATGCAAACACGTACAACAGTAACTTGATCAAACACATTATCAATCAAACCGGGACACCTAAGCATCCTGGGATTCCTGTTAGTACATACATTTACGAGCTTTACAATGAAGACACTAAACCTGGCCCACTGTCGGAGAAGAATTGGGGATTATTTGATCCAAATGGAAAACCTATTTACACGTTACAGTTGGCAGGGTCGGGTAGGACTTTTGCTAATGACACGGCAAACCAGACTCATTGTACTGCAAAAGAAGGTGCCGACTCCAAAATGCTGCAGGCTGCTTTGGACTGGGCTTGTGGGCCCGGTAAGGTGAATTGTTCGGCTTTGTTGCAGGGGCAGCCGTGCTATGAACCGGATAATGTGGCTTCACACGCCACGTTCGCTTTTGATAGTTATTATCATATGATGGGAAAAGGGGATGGGACTTGTGACTTCAATGGTGTCGCCATGCTAACCACCACAGATCCAAGTAAGACTCGAGATTAATCTTTTGTATGTTTATTACACTTTTACCCTCTCTTTCGAGTTACTGAATACAGGTTTTGTGTTTTCATTTTTTGGATATTTCAGGTCATGGATCTTGTCAGTTTTTCGCAAGGTAAAAAGAAACTAATGGCATTTGAGTGTAGTATTTTTTGTTGCTGTACTTGTGTTTTCTAAATGCTAACATGTTGGTTTTAATCATATGTGTAGTGATGGGATGAATGGAACGTTCTTGAACAGTACTTTGTCAGATATCAATTCTACAAGCTCGTCAAGCTGGAGGGGACGTAGCGGCTATGCTGGAGTTGGTCTTTTGATCAAGGCTTTGCTGGCTGTGCTGTTCTTGTGAATGGTCGTGTCTCGAAATATTATCTGGCGTCCGGTCCATGGAGCCGTTAATTAGTGCTCCCAATTTTGGTGATTTGGGGACGGACGGGAGGAGGACTTCAAATGTACAAAACGACTTCTTAAAATGCGACTTTTAGTTGTGGCATTGTTATTGTCGGTCTCAAATTCAATGAGATTTTAGGTTGGTTAATCATTTATTTGGTTGAACTTAGATTGATGATTCGTTTTTATTTAATCTTATGATGAGGTTCACACAGAACTTTCTTTCATATTGTTTCAGTATTATTTTTCTTTGCATTCTGGATGAAAATTAAAGAGAAGCTAACAAGATCATAGTGTCTATATGTGCGCACAGAAACTACTACGCAACTGTACATTCCAAAGTTGCACGAACCAATGTGGAATTGATCATCTTGGCAAAACCCGACCGGAAGTTTTGAGACCGGGCAAACCTTATACAACCTATGACTAGCATGATGAGGAAGATCCATCAAGTTACTTTCTAATTGCTTATAATGTGTTTAGTGGGTGAAAAATACCTTATTTTTTTCAAAAAAAAAAAAAGAAAAACCTGTTTCACAAATCTTTAAGAAATTTCAGAAAAGAATAAAAATCTCATTTCTTAATGTTTAACTGTAATTTTGAAAAGAACTCTAAACTATTTTTAATATTTTTTCTTATATTTTTCTACACCCCTTTGCACTTTTCTATTTTTTTTTTTTAAAATATCACATAAACGAGTTTTCTAAATTTATAATACTTTTCGATAAAAAATTGTTATTCTTTAATAAAATCTTAAATAAAAATCTCATTTCTATTTTATTTTTTAAATATCACATAAAGCGTTTCTAAATTTATAATACTTTTCGATAAAAATTTGTTATTCTTTAATAAAATCGAAATAAAAATCTCATTTCTTAAAGTTTAACTATAACTTTGAAAAGAACTCTAAACTATTTTTAATATTTTTTCTTATATTTTTTTACACCCCTTTGCACTTTTCTAATTTTTTAAAAAATATCACATAAACACGTTTTTAAAATTTATAATATTTTTCGATAAAAATTTTGTTGTTATTTAATAAAAATTGAAATAAAAAATTATAACAACTAAACGCACCCTTAACCTCTACCATCACTGGTAGAATTCAAAACGTTATAAGCCATCCCTTCATAGATGCAATAAAAACCGATTTTTGGGTTTACACTTTAGACCGACTGTTATGGTGACCATCCACCACAGTTGAAAGAGCCTCTTCTCACACGCCAAGACCATGACGCCCTTCGACCTTAGCGCGCTAAGTCCAGTTTTTTGTACTGATTAGGTGGTGCAAACCACCTAACTTAAACACATCGTTTTATTGTTTATTTTTTTTGTTTTTGAGTGTATGTGAAGTATATTGTAAGATATTTTTGTATAAAGTGGGTATTTTTATGTTTGGTTAGATGGTGAGCACTATGATTTTAAAAATGGTGGTAAGGTGGTGTGTTGAAAAATAAATATGATTAAGTGACCATTACACCCGTCTTACAATATAAAGATGAATATATATATATATATATATATATATATATATATATATATATATATATATATATATATATATATATATATATATATATATATATATTTTACATATTTTAGTAGGCCATTTTATGGATTTTATGATATAAAAATGGAAAAGCTCACAAATCGGGTTTATGATACATATAAGCGAGTCAAATAAGCTAATAAGTCCGTATATAAAATAAAAAAGACATTTATCTTTATTTATTTTTATCTTACTATCTTATAATGGAGGAAGACATATTTCTTCATTAAATGTCTTAATTTTAAGTAATACTAACACCCTCTCATATTTATTGTTCACATTTTCTTTTTCGGTTGTCCTAAATTAATTGTCCACTTTCATAAATAGATAGAGAATATAGATCAAGTTTACAATATTACTCTCATTTGATGTTATTATTACAAACTAATACAAGGTTATTGTGTTTCGTGAGGGTTTACAGGGAACACACCCACAAAGTTCATTTAAAATACTAATACAAGGTTATTGTGTTTTAAAAATGAAAGAAGTAAAACAGAGGATAGTTACGTCGTAACTCTTATAAGGAGTTACGCCGTAACTAGGCAAAACCTGGCATAGGCTGCAAGAGTGTAGTTACGGCGTAACTAATGAGATGGAATTACACCGTAATTGGCAATGTATCCGAAATTCTGCTGCAAGGAGTTGGTTACGGTGTAACCATCGAGATGAGATTCTGTAGTAACTATGGTCGATCGACATCTTGCAACAAAGAATCACCCAAGTTTCTGCAAAATGGTTAAAACACAAACCCTACGAAATGGAAATAAAACAAAAGAAAGGGATAATTCGGGTTGTCTCCGAAAGAGCAATTTTCTTTATTCTGAGTCTTTAAGTTAGACTCGAGCCTCGGGGCTTTATTGGGGCCTTTGGACTTGGCCGACTTCTCCATGTCTTTTTATTTGAAGAAGGTGGTCCCAAACATGTGGAGAAACAAACCCGAGTCATGGCGTATCTTTCTGCAGAAAATTAGCATGTGCCCACTCGTAACTAAATTTAGCCTCTTCTTCCCATTTTATTTTAACAGATCCAAACTTTACTCGTAACCAATTTTCAAATGAGATTCCCTTGTACCCTACTTTACTTCTCTTTTCTTCGTCAAAACATACCCATTCCTTTCGTTTGAGCCAGTTAGGATCGGGGAATTCTCCTTCATCGCAGATCTTGTGGTTGGGGTCGCAAGTAGGCCATGCCATGGTGAAGTCATCAGACATCATGGCTGGTTCACAAAAATGAATGGTCCAATCAATCTCGGTGAACCGATCGTTAAGAATATTATGCCCTTGCAACCATTTTTTTTATCAGTTTTTCGTTTTCCCAGCACCACCAAACTTCCGCAACCTCTTTTATTATACGAATGAGATGCTGCCCTCCTCCATTGCATCGTTTTTGAAAAGGAGAACAGGTAGGCAATGTTACCTTAGTCCCATTAATCAAACAAATATCAGGATCACAACAGTGAAGTTTTCCCCTAACAACGTAACTAGGCACAGAAGGTGGGACCTCTTCCTCACTGTTGTCATCGTCACTTGATTCGGTCTCCCGTAAATGGCCAAAATATGAAGGAGGAAACCTATCGGAATAACCCAATGTATTATGCGGTGAGTCTTTGGTTGTTCTAGTTTCATCCGGTTCATGGCACAAAGCCTTGTCCAATTTGAATTCTATTCTATCGCCATAGTATCCCAATGAGTCCAAGAATGGTTTACCAAGAATCAAACGTTCGTTTACATTTTCTCTATGTCGATAACCACAAATTCGAAGTGAAACAAATTTGTCGACCTTGACACAAGTACCACTGTAATTCCTAACGGAGTAGCCTCGGTCTTGTTTGCCATTTCAATCATTATATCCGTTTCCCAAAGATGGATTAATTTGAGTTTCAAGAATATGGAAAGTTGTTGGGAATAATACTATGATTACCATCGATAGTCTTGTGGCTAACATCGCTGATGTTTACACTAGCGGTGGAAACTCATTCCCATGCCGGTACAAATATTACCTTTGCTATTACGTAATTGTTAAGTAGCGTGTATTGATAAATATAGAAAAGATCTTGTGTATATTCTATATTGTTAGCTTTATACTTATCTTGTAAAGGACTCCTTGTACTATAAAAGGAGGTCCTAGGTCATTGTCTTAGGTACTTACGTATAACGTATTATTCATATTAGCTTCAAGGTGTAACCCTAGTGATAAGCAAGATCACTCGTATTATTTCTTAATAATATTGGAGCTTTGTGTTTATTGTTCTCGTTTACTTACATACATCTTCTAAGTATTATTAAGTATATTCCGTGCTTAATAATATAACTCAAAATATCACTAACATAAGGTGTGTGTTTAGATCTATCGGTGGTATCGAGCGAAGGTTACGATATTTTGATTTAGAAGATCCAAGGAATAAGCTTAACCTACTCACTCAATTCAATGGAGATGGAAAACAACCAGTCCAACTCTTCTACTCCAAGACTTCCAAAGCTCAAATTTAATGAGTTTGAGATGTGGAGGATAATGATTGAGCAATACTTTTCATTCAAGACTATGCTCATGGGAGATCATATTAGCGGTGATTCTTTTAAGCTTGTGACTTGTATTGTAAGGTTGGTGACACAGATGTTGTGACAGTTTATGTACGAGACTAATCTTGAAAAAGCATTGAAGAAGAATGATCTAAAGGCTAGAAGTTTGTTGTTGATGACTCTCCTAGAGACCGGATCATAGCATTCACAAGTTCAAGGCGCTAAAGAACTTTTGAATAAATTTGCTCGGTGTTTGGTGGTAATGATGCTACAAAGAAGACACAAAGACCTTTGTTGAAGCAAAGTTATGAAAACTTCTCGCTTCAAGCAATGACTCTTGATAGCATCTTCACCAAACTTCGAAGATTGTTACACAACCGACCGTGTTTGGCATTGAGGTAGAAAATGAAGACCTCAATTTGAAGTTTCTAAGAAGTTTGCCTTGAGTTTCAAACTAATGTTACGATGCAGGAAAACAAAGCAGATATTGAAACAATGAAGCTCAATGATCTTTATAACAACTTTAAACTCATTGGACAAAGATTGAAGAAGGTGGAAACTTGGTACAAGCTCAAGCAACAGCTTTGATGTCAACCTCGGTTGGCGGTGATGATTCGAAGATGACTATGATGATGATATTGCCATCTTTGGTTCTACAGTTTCCACGGTAATGTTAGTGTTACCACTGCATGTTCAAAGAAGAAGATTGCTATTATTGGAGATCCTACATTTTATGCTTTCATATCCACTCAAGTTAATGGCTCTATATTAACTCACGAAGACATAGAGCAAATTGATGAAGATGACTTGGAGGAGATGGATATAAAATGGCAAATAGCTCTTCTTAGCATGAGGGCTAGGAAATTCTACAAGAAGGCGGCTAGCCTATTCACATCAATGGTGGTGGCTGCAGGCTTTGATAAAAGAAAGTGGAGTGTTTTAAGCGCCACAAGTTGGGACACTTTTCTAGAGAATGTAGAAGATCAAAGACCAAGGACAGGTCTACTTGGTACAAGCAAAGAAGGAACCAACGTGGAAGAACCAAAGGCAATGTTGGTTATTGATGGTGTGAGCTATGATTGGAGTTTCATGGTGATGAACAAGAGGAAGAACCTTCGGATCTGCTCTTGTTTCTACCGAATTTGCTCTCATGGCTTTCTCGACTCGAGGTACAAAACTTTGAAAGTTGTTCTAAAACATGTAGGGCTGCTAGAGAAGTTGAAAGACTTAATGAATCTTATGAAAGTCAAGGAGCGAGTTGTTTGTTGCTAATTATGTTGTGTCAAACCTTAGGAGAGGTATAGCTTTATTAAAAAAACAACTAGAGCACTATAGAGATAATGAGTCAAAATATAATGATGATATGATTCTTCTTAGAAGAGAGGTAGATCATCTGACAATTGTGAACAAGGCTTTCCAAGAACATGAGAATGTCAATTTAACGGTTGACACTTGTTATTATCGATCTAAGTCAATTGATAAAATTTGGAATGCTCAAATTCATAGTAAAGTTAAGTGCGGTATGGGTTATAATGGTGCCTCCACCACTAAGAGGTGTTCCATCACCTCCGGTATAGATTTAGCTCATACAGGCTTAGAAGATTTTCGGGACCTTGAACGTGAATATGGTCCTTTAAAGGACACAACTGTGAAATGTGAGGAAGAGGTTAAGCATGATAATGATGTTTTGAAAGTGCTAGTGACTCATCGGTTGTTGATGAGAATGTTAAAAGAATGTAGAGGCTTCTATCCCAAAAGTTGTTAATATCTGTTACGGAGGAACCTAGGAACAAGCTAATAAACCTAGATCAAGCTGTAAGGTATCTTTGAGATGTATAGAAACAAGCCTACTGACTCCTAGGGGTAACAGAGGAGTTGGAATCATGTTAAATCTCAACAACTAGGTAGTGATTTTGTGATGTACAATAAAGTATGCTATATCTGTGGTATTTTTGATCATTTACATGCTTATTGTGACTATCATGTTGGGAGAAGGGAAGTCCATGGGAATAAAAGGGTGGAGTCTAACAGGTTTCAAAGTAATTTGCACCCTAATCAACACAACAAAATGATCCCAAGTTTAGTTCAACTAAGATGTGGCCTTAAAACTTTTGCCACAACAAAAACTGTTAACACTGCTCACCATAAGTCACCTGTTACAAGTGCAAAGTCCAAAACAACTTTTGCAAAATATGCACAAACAAGAAAAAGGACTTTTCAAAATAAAAAGGTTCATTATAACCAACAGTGGGTACCTAAAACCAAACCAGCAATTCCCACTGCTCATTCAAAAGTTCCACTGCAAGGGTTGTAAACAAGAAAAGGGGGACATGGGCAATCTTGTGAAGGCCTCAAACACATTGGGAATGGAAACCTAAAGGAATTACCTCATCAACCAATCCCAATGGTGTATCAATGACCTTTGATAGATTTAACTATATTGATACGAGGCGGATCCAAGTCAATCATGGCTTGGGTCCCCAAAAGAAACTAACTCTTTACTTTTATGTGCAGGAACATCCAAGGACAAAAGATCATATCAAGGCTACATGATAGTGATGTTCAAGGCACATGAATGGCAACAAGTCCTATCTCTCGATTTTGAACATTATGATGGTGTGTATGTCACTTTGGAGGTGGAGTTAATGGAAAGGTTCTTTGGTAAAGGAGTAATCAAAGCGGTAACTTGGACTTTGAACCCGTGTACTATGTAAAAGAGCTTAAGTATAATATTTTAGTGTGTCACAAATGTGTGACAAGAAGAACAATGTTCTTTTACCAAAGATATGTGCTTTGTTCTCTCTAAGGATTTTAAGATGCACGATGAAAGTCGATTCTTCTTAAAATTCCTAGAAAAGGCAACTGTATAGCTTTGATATGAACAACATTGTTGCTAAAGATGATTATGTTTGCTTGCTTGCAAAGGCCACAGTGGATGAATCCATGTTATGGCATAGAAGACTTGGTCATGTTAACTTCAAAACCATTAATAAGATTGTCAAAGATGGTTTGGTGAGAGGCTTACCTCAGAAAAGATTTGAGAATGATCAAACCTGTGTGGCTTGTCTTAAAGGCAAACAACACAGAGCTTCTTGCAGGTCAAAGTTGGTTAACTCTATTGCTCACCCACTTCAAATGTTACATATGGACTTGTTTGGTCCTACATCTGTGAGCAACTTAAATCTTAAAAAGTATTGTCTTTTCGTAACTGATGATTTCAGCAGATTTACATGGGTTTTCTTTTTTAATACAAAGGATGAAACAACTGGCATCCTTAAGACCTTTATCACACAAGTAGAAAACCAATATGATTTGAAAGTGAAAATCATCAGGTGTGACAATGGGACATAATTTAAGAATAGAGTTATGGATGATTTTTGCAGAGATAAAGGTATTAAAAGAGAATTTAGTGTTGCTAGAACTCCTCAACAAAATGGTGTTGCTGAGAGGAGGAACAAGACACTTATAGAGGCTGCTAGAACCATGTTGGCAGATTCAAAATTGCCAATCACTTTTTAATAAGCGATTAACTTTGCATGTTATGTGCAAAACAGGTTTTAGTGGTAAAACAAAGAACAAGACACCTTATGAGTTATTTAGGGTAGACCACCTATCCTTGACTTCATGAAACCATTTGGATGCCATGTTTCTATTCTCAATACCATAGATTATCCGGGAAATTTGAAGAAAAGGCGATGAAGGGTATTTTGTTGGGTATTCAATGGTCGATAAAGCTTTCGAGTATTCAACTTAAGAACCTAAAAGATTGAAGAAAATCGCATGTTGAGTTCTGGAAAACAAAGTGAATGTCAAAGGCTGGTCCGTAAAGGTCATTGGATCTTGATACACTAACCCATACTATGAATTATGTGCCTATCTCTGGTACATCTTCTTTTGATTTTGCGAGTTCGAAGAGTTTCTTGATGATGATGAACCAAGCAAGGATCATGCGAGATGATCAAGATGAATTGACCGCCACTTTGGGACTATGCAGATAATGATGATATACCAAAGACCGGAGATGCTCAACCTTCTAGTGATTTTGGAAAGGAAGGAAGTAGCAACTTGAATGTTGAAAATTCGAAAGCGGTGGAAATTGATTCCATCGCTAGGCTAGAAATTTCCACTGCAACACGTAAGTGGAAATTACAACTCGATTCAGAGGTAGCTCAAGCCAATGATGTTGAAATCTCTAATATGCCAAGTGAGATTGCGGTTCCTCGGACTCCTCACACTTATTCATAAATCACATCCTCTTGAAAATGTGATTGGGGATGTCTATTCACTGTGAAGACTAGAAGACAAATAAAGTGCACGATATTCATGGATTCATTAGTGAAATATATGAATCTAAGACTCATGAAGGCAAGAATGAATGTCTCTTTATGTGTTTTACATCACAAATGGAGCCAAAGAATGTATACAAGGCACTTGAAGATGAAAGTTGGGTGGAAGCAATGCAAGAAGAGTTGCTCAATTCAAGCTTCAAAAGGTTTGGGTGCTTTGTGATTTGCCTTCGGTAAGAAGGTAATAGGTACTAAATGGGTGTTCGTAAACAAGAAAGATGAAAGAGGAATTGTTATCAGAAACAAAGCTAGGCTTGTGGCTCAAGGATACACTCAGGAGGAGGGTATTGATTATGAGGAAGTGTTTGCCCCAGTTGCACGAATTGAAGCAATCAGGTTGTTCTTATCCTATGCATCCTTTATGGGCTTTAAAGTCTATCAAATGGATTGATAAGGTTTTAAAATGTACCTTTTTGAGGGGTCGTTTAAGCCTTTATTCGATCACTTTTGTATCCGTTATTACTTAATATCGTTCCTTTTCACTTTTTAGGTATCTTGAAGGAAAATCTTTGGAATGACACTTATTCGGACGAAAAGCGCGAATATCTGAAGAAAATGGCCAAATTCAAGAATCGAGACACTCAATTTCTTTGGGCCGAAGGGACGGTGATCCATGCTAAACTAGTCAAGTCTAATCACACAAGCTAGCCACTTGTGAATGGCTAACCGTAATGCACTTAAACCGCTTAAAACACAAATACAATGAAGTCACGGAGAATAGAATGAATTCGGGTCGTTTAGTCCCACGGAGACTCGATGGTGTGTCAAAACAAACTCGGATGATAAAGTGATCACTAAGGATAATGATCGAGAAGGTTTTGATTAAGAAATTACACTCACCGATTGATTGGAATGGAATGGAGTGCGAATTGGAAAGCACAACAATCGATAAAAGAAGCGTAAATACGTGCGTCTAAAAACTACGACATCGTACAAAATAAAAAGTGAAATCTAAGAAATAAAAGACCTAAAAATATAAAATGACATTTTAGAATCCTAAAAATAAAAGAAAATTATTAGAAAAATAAAATTATTTTTATAACTATTTAATTAATTATTATTAATTAAAAACTATTTTAACTATTTAATAAATACTCTAAAATAGAAGAAAATACAAAATAAGGATAGAAAAATAAAATTATGATTCAGAAAAATCTAAAATATTATAAAACTAATTTTAAAACTGAAAAGATATTTTTTATGCTTTTTAATTATTTATTACTAATTAATTACTATTTTTAACTATTTAAAATTATAATAAATACTAAAAAGATAGAGAAAAATATGAAACTTTTTCTAAAAATACTATATGATGACAGAAAACTAAGAAAAATTTAAAAACAAGATTTGCTTATTAATAAGATGTAAAGAAAAATCAAAAAGCTAAAAACTATTAAATAAACACTATCAACGATTTTTAATTGATCTTTTCGGATTTTATTTTTGAAAACTACTTAAATACTAAAAATATGAAACTTTAATGAACACAAAATTTTACAAACTACAAATAGTCGTTTGATGAGCTTATGATCCAAGCAGTTGTGCTGAGCTTATTTGGTGAAATAAGCTCAAACAAACTCCTGTTGAAACAAAAGATGGAATAAGATGAAATAAGCTACAAGCTACTGAAATGAAGTTAAAGACAAAGAAAAGCACACGATAAGCTCTTTGAAAGGTAATAAGTACTTATGACAAACACGTAAATGGGACAAACTTAGAGCTTATTGCGCATTTCTACTAAACAAGCTTCAAAATGAAAGACAAGTCTTGAGACCTCAAGATGACCAGGTTGGCTACTCAAAGAACCAAGTATCACAATCTAAGACCAAAAATTAAGCTCTGTGCAAGCTTTTCAAAATGGTGCCATTTACTGTGCACAGGGCACTTTTCAAACTAGGTACCCAAAAGAAGCAGGAAAATAAGCACTTAAAAAGCTGATGAACAGAGAACTAATATTTTTATATTTTTGTTTAGCAACTAGACTTTAATACCCTAAGAGCTTTTAAGATAAAACTTATTATTGAACACACAGTAAAAATATCTATTTTATTCAAAAACGACCCAAATGAAAATTTGACTTTTTGATTTAAACTAAAAGTTTGACCAAAGTGAACTTTGATCTGATTCTAAGCACTGATTATGTTGTTATAAAGTGAACTAAGACTGATTTGAGTACTATAAACAACTTATAAACACAAATCCATGGTCATGATTCATTAAAATCCAACAGTGAGCACAAAAGATTAGATCAAAGATTATTTTGACTTTTCAATAACAAGGACTGGTTTATATGACTGATATGAGTTATTTAGACCAAGTTAAACAGATTTCCAACAAGTCCAATGACCAGAGAACCTTCAAACACCAAGAACCAAACACTACTTATGATGACTGTTTTGGAACTTTTTCAAGCAAATCACAAATTAAAACCATAAAACTGATTGCAGACTTTATATTATCACTAAATAAGACCAAATAAACATAAACCAACAGTGACAATAACATAAAACTAAGAATTAAGACTTAATCTAGTTTAACTGTCAAAATGAAATTTTTGCTAACTACTAATTTAAAAGAACAAACCACTGGTTTTAATGATTAATTATACTTAACTAAGACTAAATATCACAAAGAAACAGAAATTTAAGCTAATTAACAAATACAACAGTGAAATGTAAAATAGACAAAAAGGCTTACAAAAGCTTTCCAACTGAAAACAGAGAACCAAGATCACAAGACCAATCCTATAGGCTTACCACTAAGCCACTAACCCAAGGCCATCCACAATTCACCCTGCTCCAGTTGTATACACCATTTCCAAGTGATTTTTGATTTTTTCACTAATTAATTTGTATTTTTGGTGATTTTTGCTTTTTGATTTTAAACTGAATTTTAGTGTTTCTAATAGCTTTTATAAGCTATCTGGGAGCTTATATGTACCAAATCAGTCCATAATAACAACTAAAAACAACACTTTCATAATATGAGATTTTTGAAATTGAAAGCGCATAAGCGAAATTTAACTTGATACTTGAATTGAGGTTTCACAAAAGCTTTATTATAACATAAGAACTTGAAATCTGAGTTTTAAGATTAAAACATACACCGAAATTGAAAGTTAAGCTAAAACGACTTAGAAATTTTAAGATTACACTAGATACTATGATACAATGCATCTCAGCTCCACTTTATAGACTTTTATGAATCTCTGATGACCTCTGATTGTTTCCCACCATCTCTGAGCCATTGGATGCTTGAAACTCATCAAAACCGTCCAAGTGTCATTTGGCGCCAAATATTTCAAAGCGGGTTTGAGCTATTAACCGGGTTGGTTTCAATCAATTAAGGATATTTGGGTGTTAGTGGAGGTGGAGGGACAAGGTATGGAGGGGGTTGAAAAGTGGGAAACCATGACCGGTTTTGGATATCGGATCTTGTGAGGGCGATGTACGTGATGGGCGGTTTTATACACTGTTTGACTTCGTTTGACCGAGGGCTAATAATACAAAGGGGTTCACAATTGGTCTTGGCAGGGTCTTTTGGCTGACCTAGCTCAAGGGTCAAGGGTGGGGTCAAGTGGAGTTGGGCTTGGATATGTATTTGGGTCATGGATTGGATTGGGCTTTGATCTTTAAAATGGTGTCCGTTTGGTTTAGAATAAGCACAAGGACCAAAAATGCAAATTATCCAAACCTCAAGGACTGAAAATGCCACTTTTCCAAACTTATCATAAGGACTAAACTTGCCATAAATGAATAGTACATGGACTATTTTTGCATAAAATTCCATTTTAAAATGTCCAAGGACTATATTTGCAATTTTTCAAAGTTTAGGGACCTTTCTTGCCAATTGACCAAAGAATCATTCAAGGACCATTTTTGACATTTTAGAATATTTCAGGGACCTTGAATGATAAAATTCCACATTTTGATATTCCAGGGACTAGATTTGACAACTTTTAAAACTTGGGGA
Organism: Chrysanthemum lavandulifolium; assembly: GCA_022545495.1. Classification (NCBI taxonomy): domain Eukaryota; kingdom Viridiplantae; phylum Streptophyta; class Magnoliopsida; order Asterales; family Asteraceae; genus Chrysanthemum; species Chrysanthemum lavandulifolium. The sequence goes on along the minus strand of CM040245.1, from coordinate 146,593,599 downwards.
CTAAAGCGCCAATTTTGCAAGCTTGAATCATTTTTCATCGATTTTGATCTTTTTGCATTTAAAACACATAAAACAACGATTTGTGATATTTTGATCATTTTGATGTGTTTACGAGTGTTTTCGATGATTTTGCGAGCTTTAGATTGTATAAAATGATGAGTATTTAGACACTCATCAATCCCCATCGAGATATTGCTAGTCCTAGCAATGATTTAGATCTTTAATGGATTTTAAAACTCTTCACCAAAAGCCATCACTACGGAGTAGCCAAATGTTTTAGTTCAAGTAAGAACCATGGTACACCGATAACCATCTCGATTTATTGGCAAATCATAAACCATATAACGGATTTGAAGTGTCTTTACGAGCCGCACCATACGGACTAGCAAACTCTTAGATAAATTATCAATATTATCTTTGGTGAGCTGAATACCAATTATGGATTTTCCATCGCCTTTACCACAAGCCATAATCTTGCGGGCTAGC